>CM056993.1:376402134-376652134 GCA_029891345.1 Dryococelus australis
TGAAATGTGATCGTGAGGAGGGCTATGAATATCAGAGAAATTATGGGGTGAAACAATCAAAATTTATGTGAAATATGAGTCAGTTGGTATGCTTAACTGCTTTACAGTCAAGAAGATCGAACAGTGGTGTGTGTGCTGATGCGCTATCATGTATGGGATAAAAAACAATGAACATCAGAAATAATTGACAGTAATTAAATTGTGTTGTTTAACCATGTAAAATTAAAAAAAGTTCTAACCTAAATTCATGAAAGGTAAATGACAGGGAATGGGTTTGCCGATACACTATTGCACATTAAAAAAATTAGTTGGGGAATAAACGACTATAATTAAATTGCATCAAAACAAAATTAAATCCTATGCCCTTACTCGGACACACGATAGCGCACTGGCACACACACCTAGTTGTGATAATCCAATCATCAAGTTAGATTTTGTTAGGTTGCTTAGTTGTTCTGCATATGACATGGCTAACTGCTGAAAGTATGCAAGTACTGCAATATCTGCACTAACGCGAAGTACAACTGAGTACAGCCCATGAACCGAACAGCACTGATGTTACTCACCCGTGTAGCAGGTGGATACACCTCGTTGGTGGTATTGCCGATAACACACACACAACAAATCACAAAGAACAACAAAAAAAATGTGGTCAGCACAAACAACACTCCACAAACACTCATTCCCAAGTTACGGAAAATTGTACTGAAGCATCTGAACAAATCAGCGATTTCCACATATAATTTAGTGACTTTTTGATTGGCTGTTCTTAACATTTGCGTCATAATACGATGAATATACCATGGCGGTACATCTGAACAAAGGCTCTGAATACCTCGTATTATATATACAGTATACATATATATATTTTTGGTGCTGTTTTGATAGAATGTATTATAACTCCCAGTAAATTTTCACAAGGCAAGCTTTGCAAAAAGTGAAATATACAGTTTTCATAGCTCTAGGATGTTCCCTTCAAAAAAAGATATGATTCATAATAATTATCCAAAATGCTGCACCAATTAACCTGCTTCATGCATTTTTACCATGTATGTACGAAACAGGTAGTAAAGTGGTGCAGCCATTTAGCTTGAAACTCAAGATTCTGCACAGGATTCTATTTTATTAATTTAAAAATATCCATGAACTCATGCAACATCATTCCACTTGTTGTGACCACACTTCCAAAATTTGCATGTGTAATTACTAATGGAAAAACTTCATGAATGTGTACGTGTTGCTATGCTTTTGTTTACTACTGTTTACGACATTATGTGTAGGACGTAAAGAAATATGGTGAATCATTTAAACAGTAGGCATGCTAACCTGCAGGTACATCAGATTTTTAGTACTCAAACCACAAACAATTATATGACGGAAATTTTAACACAGTTAGCTTATGCAGATGTCAAATAGACAACATTCAAACCCCCCTGACATTTTCTTTAGAACAGCTTCTATTCTTCATGATTACTGGGAATAGTCTGCCAGATAAATTTAATGTGTTGTTATAGCAGTATATTCATTGTCTGCGTTTGTGCTCTCTTGTCTGACAGTCGACTGCACCATGGCACGACAACAAAAGCCACGTATAGTGAACAATCCTACAGTGAAAGCACCAAAGAGAACTGCTTCATCCCACAGTTCCAATCCGCAAAGTGGTATTTCTCTGTGGAAGAAAATGGTGGCTTTTGTGATTCTTCTGGTAGCAATAGGTTTTGGATACATGGGATATTTGGAGACGAGGGTCAACACACCATATGACGATAAGAAGGTAGGTATTTATGAAGTAATTTATGTTGTCTGAGACACTGGTAATTATCATGCACATCTACTTTTTATGAAACTATTGTAACACTACAAACTATGACTGCTACACAATTGTTAGGAAGTTTGAGTTTGTAAATATGTAAAGTGTGTTGAATAAGATATGTATATGTGTGCCTCGGCTATGGGGAATAGAATTTCTGCTCAAAATATTCCAAAACAGAATCACAAGAATAATTATGAGTTTATATGGAAAACACCTTAAAATTTCATTTGTCAACTACTACCAAAACAGGTTATTTATAATCTCAGTATGTATTCAATTTCTGTTACATTTTATATATATATATATATATATATATATATATATATATATATATATATATATATATATATATATATATATATATATATATATATATTCAGTAAAATCAGTTATTATAATCATGAGACCAAATCTCCAAATAATTGCATTCAGTGAAATTAATCTATTCACCTCTGAAACACTAGAATTAATAAATTTAGTATACATTACTTTTAAAAGTTTAAAACATTACTACACCAGTCAGAAGGACTACCATTGAACATTTGCCAAAACACCAGGACTAATCATGCATTAAACATTTGCCAAAACACCAGGACTAATCATGCATTAAACGAAAATGGTGTCAACAATTATTTAGCTGTTCGTGCACGCCAAAACTTATCTGACGACGACACTGTATGGTAACTTTGCCATTCCGCTGCAGGCGGTCCTCCTGGAGTCGCAAATCAGCAGTTGGTAGACGCCCCGATGTCGCTCTGCAATCAGGACCTCCTGGTGTCGAACCCCAGACTAGAAAGCTGGACGGCAATAATGTAGCCGGATCTCCCTCGAACTCTGGATGGCGTACTATTCCCTGTATTTGTGCTGGGGACGTCAGCTGGTTCTGGAACTGGGGCCTCTCGAAGCCGTCACTCAAGTTGCATCGTCCTATTTTAGATCGTAGTCAGACTGCACTGACAGAGTCATATACTTTGGGCTAGTTATTTCTTGTACAGTTATTTTCTCCCAAGGGTCAGTTTATCAAATCTTATTTAACTTTTCTTCTTTTAATATGTAGTTAATTATTTCAAATTATTCCAATTTGACAAGTTTGAAGACATAAATCTTGAGTAATCCCGGAGTCCTTGGTGTTCCACATCATTCTGTCGAGAAGGCCACTTTTAGAAATTAATTTTGTAAGTCTCTATATTACTGATTGTTCCAAATAAATAAAATTTGGTTTTTTTTCCGACTTGTGTAGCATGATTTACTGATACACCTTTTACTTGTGGTTGTTGGGCACCAGCGGTGGTTCCTACACACCGCACGCACTTTGAGACTCAGGGATGCTGTGGGTTCTATGTGATCATCTCACCCGTGCATACTTACAAAACAACTTTTATACATAACACTGCAAAAATCAAACACTTTGGCTGGGCTGGGTACTGACGCTACAAAAAGAGGCATTCAAATTTTACACTGATAGGTATGTTTATTCTTACCAGATTACAATGTGCCAGAAATGAATTATGAAATTACTCCTTGTATGTGACTAGCCAGTTCCAGTGGGTGATTCCCCAAGCACGTTTCTTAACTTGCACACTCCGACTGGATGATGCTCCGCGGTGTTTGAAAACACAGCCTCCATAGAGCATGGGTCCTACAGCCGACAGGCTGAACTGCAGGTTTTCCCAGAGACGGGACATGGAGTGTGAAATGAACATATGCGGATATCTACACAACTAGCGCTTACTTGTTGGGACTCGACCCCGAACCACGTGGAGTGTAGCGACAGTCATACACATATCGGGTTAGTGCAAAAATAATCTCGCCATACAAAATTACACAAAATAACACTGGGGAACATGGGACACGTTATTGAGCAGGTAAAGTAAACACACAGATGTGTGAAGTTAGTTTTAGATCGTGTGGATGCCGCTGGTGAAGTTCGTAGACGACCACGTAGGCATCCGTGAAAATGCAGTATTTCTCTGTAAATTTGGTCAATCATCACTGGCCAAAATGATGTAGGCTTTAGCAAAATATTCCCTTCAATAAACGAGCATACAAAAGCTCTTAGGATGCCGGATGGCGGGAAAACACAAGTACATGAATGGACACCATAGTCACGAACAAAAACATTAAACATAAAAAATACAAGAACCCTTATTAAAAATATTACATAAAACCCTGAGATAAAATAAGGTGCACAAAATAAAACAAGAATCATCTCTCGTAACACGGTGATGGCACATATACGGACTTGGTGGTAGCTAACCACGTGGCCATGGGTGATGTGGTTACACAAGCACGTTACCCATAATATTGTGTGTTGCAATTAAGCAGAAATGATTTTGAAAAACCGTAAACATGTGCTGATGGCATTTAAGCGGATAGCATTACGCTGGGGATGTCTGGCAAAACGTATGCAAGGCAAAGGTTAACCGGTATACTAAAGTGAACTGTTGTAACCTACATCAGTGCAAAAATATGAAGTGCGTGCGTGACAGCATCTTACCTCGCCAGCTCTCCTAGGACGACTGCCCAGAGACAGGGGTCGCGCGGACATTTCATGGCTGCCTATGGGGTTCACACAAGCAGAAGTGCTATGCACTTCGAGTAAAATATTAATATAGCGAATTGAAAAGCCACCAAACGTATTTTAAGACAAAATTACAGAAACAATTTAAATATGGAATTAATTAATTTTGTTATTCAATTGTCTTTTAAAGGTTTTCTCGCCTGAATACTATTGTCTTTCTCTTCTGCTCCGCACGCACTTTGAATTTGAAATATCAACATTACACAAGACTCTGAAATAAGACATATTACACTTTTCAAACATATTTTACCCTGGAAAGAAGTACATAATACACTGAAACATTCTATCCCATTTTGGAAAAGTCCGTACTTGTAGCAAGATGTGTACACGTGCTTACCCATGTTTACAGCTAGCGGCGAGTGCCCTCATGGTCTATCTGTGGCTGGCTCGTAGCCGGCGTCAAAGTATTATACTATAATCATGAAACATTAACTATTGATGAAGCAATGGGTTTTTTTCCACTCTTCTGACTAGAGACACTTTACAAAATACATCTGGGCTTAAACCAGCTGGTTTCGTAGCACTGTACAAAAAGGTGCAAGGCCGCAAAATACTTGAATGGAAGTTATGCCTACCCAGGTGATGCAAGCCGTGGGAAGGAGAGGGGTAGAGAGTCTCGGACGGCGATAAAACAAACGGTTATGGTAATTAAAGTCTTTTGCAATGAAATGATCGGTAACAAAAGTTGAAGTGCTGCCTGAGTGCGCGAAATGCGACCCCGTCGGTCCGCATGTCCACCCCTCGAGACACGGAGATTTGACTAACTTCCCTCGCACAACATGCCGGCCGGTGTTGGCGGGCAAGCAGGCCGCGCTGGCTACTTTCTTAGACCACACAATATGACTATCAATACGCACTTTGCTTACCTGCTTACAAATGTTACATAATTAATTTCACAAGACACAGGACCCTTTTATACGTAAAATGGACAGAATGGAATGAAGTGAGGATGGAACACGTGATGAATGAAATTGACAAGAACTAACAAAAATACTACTAAAGCTGCAGGAGCACAAAAACTCAATAGGGCTCTCTTTTATGTCATTGCGTGAAGAGCTGCCCTTGAGCATCTTTTATTCTCAGCCTTTTTACTTACGCCCTGTTTCACCAGGTCTATTTGTTGTATATGTGTGCGCATGCGCACATGGTTGCTCTGCCACTTTACACCTTTTGTGTTGTACTTGCACTCACGCCACCAGCGTTGCACTTGGCCCCACTGGCTGCACTCATGTTGTGTTCGTACTGGCATAACCAATGCGGTGCACTACTCAACCGGTGTGCACGAGCACCTGGTAGAGTGCTGATCCCTACAGAGGATGTCAGGCTTGGGTAGAGCTGATGGCGTCAACACCCCCCCACCTGCGATGCTATTTGCAGCCGTTGAGTCACTCGTAACAGGAGCATCTCCTCTGCTCCCTGTGGCGAGGATGTAGTGCGTAGGGCTTCCTACACAGCGGCAGTCTCACATCGTGCTTCTGCTGCTGCTGACAGACCTGCATCCTGTGACACGTTGTGGCGCTACCGCAGGTGGTGCGGTCCTGTGGCAGATGTTTTCGCCTTTTGGAATGTCGGAGCAGTAGCGAGCCAGCCGACCCGCTACCCTCACTGTCCCTTTCGCTGCTGACTTCTCCTCTCCGCTCCCTTCACTGCTGCATGTGTGCTGATGCCGGTAGCACCGCTTCTGTAGGCCGGGCTTACTCCCCGACCTCCAGACTCTCATCGACCTTCATTCCTGAAGAAGGCATTACCATGGCGGGAGATAGCTCCTCCGCTTTTACATCCTCCAGGGGAAGTACCAGTGCTGCTCCCAGCTCTTTGGCCCAAACGGTCGCGCTTGACGGTGCTGCGCTGTCGTTCACCTTGACACGTGCCTACGGGCTCACCCCTGCCAACGCTTGTGCGTCGGGTGATGCCGGACCCTCTGCATCTCCTGCTGGTACCCCTATCCGAAGTGCTGCTCCATCTTCCGTCGCTGGGAAATCATCAGGGGGCTTGTCAGTGCCTCCGCCATTGTGGGACGCTAGGTTGTTCACGTCTGTTACTGGCTGTTGAGGGTCCTGTGCTTCTTGTATTTACACCAGGGCCTCATTCTCCCCCTTCTGTTACCATACCGCCATCCGTTACGGATGTCACGGCCTGGTCTCTTGCAGTGCTGGCATGTCTTGGACCCCTGGTGAACCCCATGGTGTTCGGCATCAAAGTTTTGCTGGCACAAGGTGGTCTGGCCTGGCCTCTGCTGGAGGTCTGGGACCACTTTCCTCCTCGCTTGCTGGCGGGCGTCGCTCATTGCGAGCTGGGCCGTCCTAGACATCTCGCTCATCTTGTTCGGGGAAATCTTCAGTTGCTGCCCTGATGTCGTCCCAGTGTGTCTGGACTGTTTTTCTGCCAATTATTACCGGGTAAATGGTTTGGCCGATCGACTTTACTATTCGGTGAGGCCCCGTCCATCTCGATGCAAGTACCATGCAAAATTTATTTTTTTCAGCCAACTGTGGGTGAACTTTTATGTAAACTACCGGACCTGGTACCAGTGCTGTTGGAGGTCTTTTGCTCTCTGGCAGCCACCATGCTGCATACTGTATTTGCCACTCTCTGTTGATGATACCTGTGTCAGCACCTCTCCTCTCGTGTGCCATTGGTCTCGGTTGCGCTGCTGTCTTTCATACACGGGCAGTTTCTATCGCTGGGCAATGTGATATTGCTTCCTAACAGGACTTGCACAGGAGATTTACTTGTTGCTTTGGCGCAGTGTCTGAGCATGAAGAGTGCGGCGGGCAGGTGATCAACCCAGCTGTTGTGCTGCTCACCCACACGGAGCCGGAGTTGCGCCTTCAACTCTTGGTTGCGCCACTATGTGGGTAAGCACACGGGTGATAAACCACATTCTTAAGATGCCGCACTCCCCAGATTGTACACATCTCTTGACAATGTTTCCCCGTGAACTCTGTTCCATTATCTGTCAGGGGTTCTTTTGGGTAGCCCCAACAAGCAAAAAACTCGTTTTGCATCACTTTCGCAATTTGCCCTGTCCTTGCGCTGCTAAGTGGATACTCTTCTACGCAGCATGAAAAATTATCTGTTACGACTAGTGTAAAATGTTTGCCCCCTGCTGACTTGGGGTATGGGCCTATTAGATCCAAACACACAGTGTCAAATGGTTTTTCGGCTGTCTCGGCTGATGCTGTTGATTGCCGTCTACCCTGCGTGTCTTAGGCAGATTACATTTGTTTCACTTCCTAACCCAGTTATGCACGCAATGGGTTATACCTGGCCAGAAAAAATGTTCAGTTACATTTTTCACGGTTTGCTTGGCCCCGGGGTGTCCTGCTATCAAACTTGAGTGTGTGTGTGTGTCTGAAAACTTTCTCCCTGCACATCACAGGAATGTAGAGCCACCATGTTGTCAGATCTCGTGGCGAGCACATTTCTACGTGTTCCTCCATTATGCGCCATTCTTCTATGTGTTGTCTCTCGCACTTCTCTCTTGTTTCCTGTGTGAACATACAGTTTTTCTGCTCAGCTAATACTTCTCTATGCAGTTCTGACACAAGCTCTTAAGTTGCTAGGATGTTTACTTTATTCACATATGCCTCAGTAAGTGGTTCCTGTGTGACGGGTGTCAACACTTCCTCCCACTCCACGTCATCGGTTACCATTACTGCGGGATTCAGAGCCCGCGACAGTGTGTCTGCGAGTTCTTTTTCCCGCCCTGGCATGTGTTCAGTTATGAAATTGTAGGCAGTTTACAATAGTGCCCACCGGGTAAGTTTGCTTCGAGCTTCGCGCATGCTGTTCAACCATACTAGGCAGAGATTATCCGTTCTGAGAGTAAAACATCTGTATTCTAAACACAGACGGTATTTTCTCACTGCCCGGATGATGGTGAGGCATTCCTGCTCGTTAATGTCATACCATACCTGCATTCTGCATTTCCAAGTTTTGCGCTCGCAAAATCAATTACCCTCTTTTCGCTGTCTTCATTGTACTGGTAAAGTACAGTGTCCAGCCCCTCCTTGCTGGCGTCGGTTTTCCGGAAAGCCGTTTCCTGCGTGCTACCCCACACGTACTGCTTCTGCTGATACAGCAGGTCCACAAGGGTTGCAGTAATTATGGCAAAGTGCTCGATATGCTCCCGCAACCAATTAACCAGGCCAAAGAATTTTCTCAACTGTTTCCACATACGCGGTGCTTGCTGACATTCTATCAGTCCTAGCTGTTCTGGATTTGTCCGGTTACCGGACTCGCTGACCACGTTGCCAAGAAATTCTAAATTCGTCTTCCCCAGATGGCATTTACTAACTGCACACATCAACATCAATCCATTCATTTCTAGCCTCTCTAGAACTAGTGACTGGTGGTGCAGATGCTCTTCCCACGTCGCTGACCAAATGACTATGTCATCCAAATAGGCCAGCGTGAATTCGCCTACTAGGCCATCCAGCACCCTAACCATCATGCTTTGAAACATGGCCGGCGCTTACTTGAGGCCAAAGGGCGTAGCGCAAAACTGATCATCTTCAACCATCGGGAGCTGTAAAAGCAGTCTTTTCCCTGTCTTCCTGATGTACTGGTATTTGCCGGTAGCCACTGCGCAGGTCTACATAATTCTGGCCTTTTCCAATAGACTCAAGGCATCCTTGACACTGATGTAGGGGGATATCGTGCTACACGTGACCTGATTGATGGGCTTGGAATCCACCCAAAATCTCCAGGTCCCATCCTTTTTCGATGCTAATGTGATTGTTGAGGTATACCTGCTTCTGGTTGGCTCGATAACCCAGTCTGCTAGCATATCTGAAATTTGCTGAAATTAATAATGTGAGTTGGGCTGCTAAAAATAGGTTCTTCCTTTGTTAACGGTATTGCATGCTCTGTCACAGTAGTTCGCATAATGCGTCATGTTTAGTGAAAACAGTTTTCCTTTCATCTAAAAGACGTTGGAACGCGGCCTGGTGTTCTACTGAGACGTTGTTCTCCAATTCCACTAATTGAACTTTTGGTACTTGCTCCACTCTGCAGCTGTCAACATTGTAAACAGTATGCCTTTCTTTTGACCCAAAATTAATACGTCTTTCAGCTGTTTCTATCGTATTTTGTTCCGTTAACCCAACGGAGTTAGCTAGTCACGTCCGAGAGTAATCATTAATTTATATTTCTAGCATGGTATGTATATGGAAATCAATAAATGCAACCTCAGTGACAAATCTATGTTTTTCTATTTAGCGTCAACCAGCAAACTCCCACCTTTTCAGTGTTAAATGTTTAGTAATGCAAAGTGTTTTGTAAAGATACTTGTGTGAGATGAATACACAGAACCCACAGCATCCCTGATAACCCTGAGTCTCGAAGTGCGGTGTCTGGGAAGCACCGCTGGTGCCCATCTGCAGTAAGTAAAAGTGTATTCGTTCATCTCGTGTCTCACCTGACTGCGCCAGTATGTACATTTCTTTGAAGAATGCTACATCCCTGATTTGTAATTGCATTAATATTTGTTAAGTTGTGACCAAGAATATGCAAATTGTCAGTGTTGCCAATTAACTAATCTGTAATTCCATATTTTATCACTAAGGTCAAATTTTTTCTTCTTACGAGAGAGCAAAACATGTAATGAATAAATACAAATTACAGCAGTCTTTTTTTCGACACTATCACACTAATGTTACCTGTGATGTGTGTCTGTTGTTTATCGTATTTCTTTGTTGGCATTTCACATCCCAACTCTGTTATGTTATCTATAATGCTGCAGGTTTATCGGTCGCAAGTTTGCACAAGCCTAAACCATTTGCTCATCTGACTTTGCATGAAAGAGACATACACAGACCCCACTTAAGCACCATTGCACCATTTACCTTAGAAAAATTGTTGTGATTGTGAGCGAACATTCTTAGGGCAATGTCCAACAGGGTATGAAGATGATACCGCACCAGAAGATGATATCCTCTGAAAGTTCTTGGAAATATCCTATGTGTAAATTATGATGTAGATAAGGATGATATGTGGTGTCGAACTTAAAAATCAGAGCACTGAGCATACTTTAACAGACATGAACAGTACTCAGAACAAAATGAGCAAAATGTGAATTGTTCCAGGCATATCTGTACATCTGGCAACCCTACACCCCCTCCCCATTTATATAAATGAAAAGTCTAGATATGTCCCTATGAAGTGCAAATGTTTGTATGTGCATGCTGTCATTCACTCCGTTGAGCTGTTGTGAAAATAATCTTGAATTCATTCGTTAATAAAACAGCTTCATGTGTAGGGCTATTTAGTGTTGACAGATTGATCTAGGTTTTGCTGAAGCAAGTCATTACATAAAAAGATACAAGTCTGTTGCTTTCGTATTATCGTGTACTGTATTAGCTAGTTACTTAAAGGAAACCACTGGCCTTAAAAATCTGTATTTTACAGGCAATAATCTCACACTTGTACATGGGAGATGGTCAGCCTAAAAGTGTTTTGTAGAGGTATAACATGATAAAGGCTGTTCACGATAATGTGAGCACTTTTGAAATCAACCTTAGAAAAAAGTCATTACCACCTCCCACATATATTTAACGGGCACAGTAAATGATACGCCGTCCAGTAAAGTTGGGAACAATGGATCGAAAGTAGTTCCACAAATTTGCTTTGAATAAAAAATGTTAGGTAACCATTTGTGGTAACTTTTATTATTTTGTTCGCTTTCTGTTTTTTTTTTTTTTTTTAATGTGTCGAAGTGTGAAAATTAGCAGATTTGTAAATTATTAAATTTTGTAATAATTTTACAGTTTCACTTGACCGACGTATGAATAAAGTGATGAAGCCCATGGTAATGTCAATTTTACATAAAGCAGACGAATACACAACGCGCATACAAGTAGATCTTAAACAGGGCTTTCAAAAGTGAAAATTTTGCATTTAACAGCCTATAAATACATAGTCGTCCTGTTACTACAAAATCAGTGATACCAGCTCATATCTATGTCATAAAACCATGTGTAACACCCAGCTATACCCCCTGCAAAAATTGTATTCATAACTTTATTATAGTGTCTTGAATAACATAAATTTAACTTCTTGAGGCTGATTTTGTGGTGTGCAAGGTTTATGTTGATGTAACTTTGAATTGACAAGTTAACACGAAGTGTATTCATAATTAATTTTGAAAATGTTTTGAAATAATGTTACCAGATTGTAGTGAAGACTGGCTTGGATGTGCCTGAGCGTTACTGGGGTAGTTATCGGCCCGGCCTGTACTTTGGCATGAAGACCAGGGATCCACATTCCCTGGTGTTTGGTCTCATGTGGTATTTCCCTCGTCGCCTGGGTCCTGATGGTGCAGGCATCAGGTAATAGGTAACTGTTCAAACATCTTTATTGCACTAGCATAAAACATGACATGACATATGTACATAGTATTGCTGTTTTATACAGCTCGACAATATTGTTATGTAAGTCTCAGCCGTGTAACATTTGATATAGGCTATTCACGGTAAAGTGAGCACTTTTGCCACCATAGTTACTTTTTCCTTTCAACCGTTTTTCTTTTATACTTTATCCACATTTTTTTATAAATATTACCATGTAAGTAATGTGTACATTCAACCACTCTCAGAAGTTAACGTTCAAGGCTAAAATAAAATATATTTACTCACTATTATTTCAGATAACAAGCTTGGGCTTAGGATGGCTAATAATCAGCTTTATTCATTATATATATAAATTATGGTGCTTCTCATCATGAAAATTGTAATTTGACTACTGTGACAGTAGTATACCCCAGGCTGTCGAATTGATTGTTTTCAAGGAAGGCTGTTAATGGAATACTGTAACCCTAGCTTTACTGAAGCCATCAAACTTTTTTTTTATAGTAGTTACATCATATAAAAAGAAACCTTCCTACTTTTCGCCATTTTTTTATATTATTCGCCCAGATTTTGTAACAATGACTATTCACTACTGACTTATTGGCACCGCAGTTGAAGTAGCAGCTAGAATACCTTCCTCCCATCAAGGCAAACCAGGTTTCTGGAAGGGCCACTCTTGAATTTTTGCGAGTGGAGATTGTGCAGGATGATGCCATACCCCCCACTCTTGCATTGCTCCACTGCTCCATATTCACTAAATTTCACCCCAACTGGTCCTGAACATCTCGATGTTGGGCAACCAAACAAATCCTCTCTCTATTTCATAATTTATTGAAGTGTCTATAACCTGTCATACTTGAAATACAGAACAGCAGTTTGTTTTTCTTTTGTATTTTCCTGTCTTGTTTTTTTTTTGTCATGCTCTGCACTCCATCTTTACTTTGTATAAAAGCGTACTATACAGCATGCATGAATCACACTGAATGCTAAAAAAGGACCTTCCTCCCCTTTTTGAGGCAAGAATGTCAAGAAATTTTGTAGGATCCTATGAAAAGAGGCAATGACTCCCACAGCCAACATCATTAAGGTGCTGTTTAGGGTTGAGATTCTTGGAGCAAAACCGTGAGTATACTATGAATGTGTGTGTTGTTTTTAGGTAAGGGCTGTTAATGAGAAAGTGAGCACATTTCAAATGTGAATCAACCTTAGATAAAAAGTCACTGCTCCTACGTGCATATATTTTAATGGATGCATTGAGTGGCGTGCTCCCAGTAACGTTCATAACAATGGAGGAAAAGTAGTTCCATATGTGAACATAGAGTTAAAAGTGTTGCGTAACAATTTGTGATAACTTAATTTTTTTTAATGCCTTGAAGTGTAAAAAATTAGCAGGTTTGTAAAATATTTACTTTTGTAATATTTTCACCGTTTCTCTTGACCGACGCATGAATAAAGTGATGAGACCCGTGGCAATTGTAATTTTACATAAGCTTAGGGTGGAAGAATTCACAATGTGCTTACAAGTGGATCTTACGCAGTGCTTTCAAAAGTGCTCAGTTTTCTGTTGAACTACCAATATAAGAGGTAAGCTTGGGTTAGTTTACATAAAACACGTCTGGATTACCATACTGGCATAAGTTGGGATGTTAACAAGTAACGAAGAAAATCCCTAAAGGGATGTTAACAAAAAGACTAGCCACTTTGTAGGGCTTCTTAGCCCTTCTCTGTTATGACATGTTTAATAAACATGCATGTATGTATGTATGTATATGTGTGTGTCGATATGTATATATAAATATTGACGCATGTGCTGTGGGGTGTGACTATCCTAGAAGGTAGTGCAGTAACGTTGACCGCCCTGCCAAGCCCAGCTTAGCATACCACAGCAAATACTCTACATTCAATTAGGCCTAGGCGGCATAAGTGGATTAGATACAGTAGTTGGCCGCTTGGGGGCAGGTTTACTAGGGGTAGGAGGGGAGTGAAACCCCAGAGTGAGTCGGATAGAGGTGGCTTCCCGTCCCGGTAGTGTGATCCTCCTCACTATTAGGGACGCCAATATGCGGGATGCCAGCTGTCCCAAATGGATGAAATGGGGAGAGGTTTAATCTAATGTGATGATGTGTGTGCGTGGTCTGGCGGATAAAACTTTAATTGGGCGAGTAGGTTGATGGGCTGGAACAAAGTCTACCAAGGGGCATGTCACATGGGTATGGCAGTCGGGTTGTGCTGGAAGTCGAACCCGGATCACCTTTCCCGTTGCTACTTTAATGTCACAATATTTCGGGAGTACTGCGCCCGCGGGGTGTATCACTCTAATGCGTCGTTTGGGTTTAAATTTAACATTACTGAAAGTTTTCTGTCTTTGTAGTAGGATTGTCATGGGGAATAGCCTCATTCTCCTGACTCCATAATTTCTCCTGTTCTTCGTATTCTGTTGTCGGATACCCAGGCCAATTGCCACCGAGTAGCTGGTCTAGTGGGGAAGAAATATCCAAAGGGATAAAGGGAGAAATTGCTCGTGGTGTTTGATTGGGACACCTAACTGGTGGTTTGTCCTCAGGTATGGAGTTGGCGTTAGCTCGAGCAAGGGCACGACGTTCCCTACGTATTTTCTTACTAGGAGCATCACCTTTCTTATTTTACATCTGTTTATTAGGATTCACACAATACCAAAATATAGGGAGCAAGGGTCCACTAACTACTAGTACACAACTGGTACACAAGAATTCAACGTTACATGGTTATTTACTGCGGGGTTTGGTCCTTGTGGAGTAAACACAATGATTATCACTAATACAAAAATGCACAATCATAATTAAATTTATTTACAAACACAGGAGGAAAATATGATACGAGAATCACCCAAACCAAACGGGGCAGTCGGGCTAAGGCGAGCCTGAGGGATGTGAAATGTAACTCCGCAACTTTACAGCGGCTAGGAATGAAAAGTATAGCAACGCAACTTTACAGCGGCTAGAAATTAAGGGGAAGCTAATCAGGCAGGTAACACAAAATGCGATGGCTCGTTACCACAGAGTGAAGGGAAGTTGAGTGAGGTAAGGTTTACCGGGTTAAGGCGGGGTATACCTGTAGCTGTGGAACATCTCACATGCAGGTCCTCGGCGAGGTGCAGGTCTTGATAGAGGGAGAGGTTCTTGATGCAGGTTTAAGGTGCGGGTCAAGAAAGTAGGGTTGGCGGTAGGAAGTAGAGGACTTGAAGGAGAGCCTTCTACGAACTGGGTGTAGAAGAGTCCTTGGCTGACTGGAGTGTTGAGTAGCAGAGCCCTTATGGACTGGAGGAAGGTAAATCCTTGCAGGCTGAGGAGGATGAGACCTTGCAGACTGAGGAGGATGAGTCCTTACAGACTGAGAAGAGTCTTCAATAGACTGGGGGTTGAGCTTGCGTCCTCTTCGGTCGCCGAGCCCGGTGCCACTCTCTGGTGCTGGGTGCCGGGTTGTATTTATACTAAATCTTCTCCGTTCAGCAGTTCTTCGGGATCCGGGGGATAGCATAGCCTTCCAACATGGGGGCGCATTTATCAGGGGTGCCGCCGCGCTGCCAGTTTCTTATCGCCCTGCATGGAGACGATGACTAATTAAAACCCCTCTCTCTGAGGTGGGCCGGCTGTGATGTCACAAGTTCACAGGGCTGCTGCCATCTCTCGTGATTGCAGGAACTTCTTCCAGGGGTCAGACACGAGTATTAGAATTCTCAATAATAATAGTTCGAATCATGGGAGTGCCTTTTGCTTGCATAAATCTGGACGGGCAATGGCAATTGTAACTATGCACGTAATATACAATGATGTGATCAGCTACCCAGGCTTGTGGGCTATTTAGCACGATACGTTTTTTTTGGATTGCCGCCTATATATTCTGCCCTGGAGCGCATGTGGCGCGTAGATGGCTCGGAGTCATCCGTAGAGTGTGCAGTCGTGCTGCGCAGCATTCTGGCATGCACATCTGTATATCTAGAGAGAGAGAGATAGAGATAGAGATAGAGAGAGAGAGAGAGAGAGAGAGAGAGCGAGCGAGAGAGCGGGGGGGGGGAGGGAGAGAGAGCACGCGCGCGCTAGCGCTACTTCTACACTACTATTAATGTTAAATAAAAAATATTTCATTTTTTACTTCCTTTTAAGCCATATTCTCATAATTTGTTCGTACATATAAGGTTCTAAATATAATTTTTCTCAAATGCAGACAGCAGTTTTTTTTATTGAAGCTGTAAATGCATCACACAACCTGTATACCATATGTGTCTCACAAAACTGATGTCTTTGTGTGTGCCTGTTGTTGTGAGCCAGTATTATGGTTGTGTTGCAGGCATTGGTGTGAGCAAGGGGATAACCTGGATCATTATACCTGGGTCCGGCACGATGGTACAAACTTTGGTGTGCAGGAGATTGAAGATGGGCCGTTTTTAATGACAACTTCCTTTGTGAAGAGACCTGGTGGAAACCATGGAGGAGACTGGACGGCAAGGATTAGTGTTGAGACCAAGGTCTTTATCATAGTTTTCACGTTAACTACATTTAAAGAATTACTGTTGCAAACAACAGAACTTTTTAAAATTTATATTTTTACACTTTTACTTTAACGAAATTGTGCAACATTAAGAGGAGTTTCTAACATTGTGTTTCCCCACATCTGGGTGGCCAGGAATGTTGTAGTCTTTCCTGCTTGACAATACTTGTCACTTTGGTACTCTGGTTCATCACATCATCCTGTTTCGCCTATCAGCATAGACATCTTTCTTTGGTGAAAGGTTGCAAACAGTGCACATACGCCATGGTATCTGTTCTAAATCTCGGGTGGGGGGAGCATGGTGGTGTAGTGGTTAGGCTACTCGCCTCCCACTATGGTAAACCAGGTTTGATTCCAGGCAGGGCCGCACCCGGATTTTTGCATGTGAAAATTGTGCCGGATGATGCCGCTGGTCAGTGGGTTTTCTTGGGGATCTCCCATTCCCCTGCCCTTGCATTCCGGTACTGCTCCATGCTCCATACTCACCCTGCTTCACCCTCATCAGCTCTCAAGACCTCGGATGTTAAGAGCCTCCTGAATCTCTTCACTCACTCACTCACCCACCCCAGGTACAGGACAGCATCACAAGGCTGTTCAAGCAATATGGGTGCTCAGTGTTTAAGGATGTTCTGATATCTGCCTAGTGTTGGCGGCAGGTATACTGTAGGACTGTTGGCTTGTGGTTGACACTCCCATGATTATGTTCATGGCCACACACACATACATTTTCATGAGTGCATTAACATATGTGCCCATGTTCAAATCTCCACATGCACATCACCAGCATAGCTTAGAATAATATGAATATGAATAATCTCGGTTAGAAGCCTCCTCCACAATGGTTTTAGTTATTCATTTTTTGAACCCCATCACTTTCCCATTTTCCATTTCTACTTCTAAAAGTTAGTTCTTTTCCTTTGCTATTCAGTTTAACCCATATTTTATGTAAATACACTCCTTTTTGTATATTCTAAGGAATGACTTTGCATAGTTAACATATTTTGAATGTAATTACATATCATGTACATGTGTATTTCTGTGGGCATATGTGCATGTCTTAGTTTTTGTATTGGGCTGATTCCTGGTTTTACGAATCTTTGTAATAGATCTGTAGGTTTTAAGTTTTGTAAGAATGTTGACAACTTTAATCCGGGACAATAAATATATTTTTAAACTAGCCATGGTATTTTAGATTCAGAATATTGTTGTGGTAAGGAGAAGTAAAGGTGCCTCTACCATAGTACGTCTTCACATTAGAGCTGTACGTAATATGTTGAAGTATTTTGTGTCAGATGTCAGAAATTTGGCAAATGTTGTTTTCATGTGTAGTGGCTAGATGCAAAGTTGTGAAATTATATTATTTGTACTACATTAAGTACCTCAAACTTGACAGTGCACTGTCTGCTGTAGTTTCGTTTGCTGTTTTAGACGTAGGTTTGATATAAAATTTTGTGAGAAGATAATTATAAAATCTTAAATTTTGTACCATGTGAGACAACATTTGTTTAAAGGGAAGCATGTAAATAGATACCTCATGGCAGAAGTAGCAGTGTTGATTGTGTTTCAGAACACTCAGCTGAATGGCGAGGTGATCTCATTTGTGCTATACACTGCCTTGGAAGAAAAGACGCTTGGTTCTATCAAGCTTGCACGAGGAGCAATACCAGGAATTGTTGGTCAGACAGAAGGTCTGGGAGCTTTCACTGTCAAGATGCTTAACTATTCTGGACAGGTGACTGCATTTTTAAGTGTTGGTTTGTGCTACCTATATGATTTGCTTATGTTTGCAGGTATTTTGTATGACGGGTTGAAAGCTTATTATTTAATTGAAACTATCGAAAAGGGGGAAAATGGAAGATCAGTTACGACGGGAATTGAACCAATGTGTTGGCATGAGTGTGGCAGTGTAAGATTGGTGAACTAGTTGTAATTTTGCCATACTGGTTACTGTAGGATTTTTGACTCTAGTAGTGGATGTGAAGGTGGTGCACCCAGCCAGCAGCTGTAGTATTGTTGTTCAGAGAGGTTGCACTATTATGATTCAAGTGAACATAGACGGGACGTTTCACTCACTCTCGACCCCTGTATTAAATGGAAGACTTTGCAGGTGGCTTCCAGCTCCCAAACTTCGCAATAAATTAATGCTGGTATGTCTTTATGAACTCAGTTTTCCAGTACGTATTGACGATAAACACACACTACTTCACTGAATATGAACTCATACTATACCCAAACAAACATGAACCACCATCAGGTACATCTCAACAGCAGTGACATGAACTCATACTGGAAGCACGTTTCCATAAAATTGGCATTTAATGTCCGAATCATCCAGATGCACATGCATGCCTATGCAAGGACTAGAGACTGTGGCGCCACATACAATTACATCACCGGGCCACCTCTGAATACTTCGTGATGGCTCTCGTACATTAAGGTATGTCCATAGCACATTTCATTACATAATGACCAATAGTTTCATTTTTATGAGCGAACATCAAGGACTGAGAGTGATTGAAACATCATGTAGTATAAGGCAATTGGCATAATGTTGTCTCAAACAGCTTAATACGTAGGGAAAGTATAAAATTTAACTGTGAAGGGATGAGGGGATGGTATTGCATGAGTCACTGCAATCTGCACTACCAACGGAGCCTTCAAGGTGGGCGATTGTTTGGACTTGTGACTTTGTAAATACGGATTTGTCAGAATTTTATATCGTTAGTAATTTTACACTAGAACATTGTGTAGTGTAATTTCTTTTACTAGCCTGTTAATGCTTGTGCCAAACCAGTTTTTTATTTCCAACGTGCCTGACTTGGTTTGCGTTCATCTGTTGTCAATGCTATCTCAAGGGTTGGCCTAGTGGAAGGGTTGTGTTTGAAGGGAGGGGAATCAAACCCCAGGGTGAGCTTGGTTAAAAACTACCCCCCCCCCCCCCCCGGGAGCATGACCTTGCTCACCACGAAGGTTGCCAAAATACGGGATGCCAGCTGTCCGAAAGAATAAGGTACTGTGAGTGGGGTTGGAGATGATAATGGAATGGGAATGAGTCTGACTCTCCTGGGATAATCCCTACTCAGGGTCTCGTTCACTTCCGGGTATGTCTGAAAGGGGCCGACCTCGTAGGCTTAGGAGAAAAAATATAGTTATGCGGAGGGGAAGCTATCTGGAATTTTGGTGTGGCTTTGGGAGGTATGGCAATTTTAATTACCTTCCCAGCTGCCATTCAGATATAGGTCTTTGGTGGTGCAGTGTTGCTAACTTGGGATGGGGCAGGTGGCTTCGCAATCAGTGCAGGGTTAGACGGACTGAAAATACTAACGTATTCGTAGCTTGACCACAGCCAACAGATACCTAGTTCAGAATTTAGTTCAGATTCGTGTTCGTAAGCTATATGGGGCTAAATTGGACATGGTGCAGGAGTTGTGACTTCTGGTAAGGGGGACAGGGGTGCAGTGTTGTGAGTGCAGTCGACTGGCGGTGCGCCACCAGACTGAGATACGTCCCTCTGTAGGGCCCATCGAGCTTGATGACACTTTTTGCTAAGCTGTCCTCCCTTGCTAAGCTGTCCTCCCTTTCTAGTCATCTAAATTTATGAAAATTAACGTTACTAAACTAATGTTATGTTGCAAGGTTTCTTTCTCTCTAGCTGAGGCTCTTTTCATTAGTGTACTGGTTGGTTTCACTCTTGCCCCTAGCTGCCGTAGTACAGCCCTTGTGGAAGTATCTTATTCAGTCACTCCTTAGGCAATAACAGAGGAAATGACAAGCTAGAGTCAGAATGGTACCACAGGCAAGTGCAGGCGTACCGAACACTCCCAGGAATCCCAGTATGTCTTTGCAGACTATAACCTTTGCAGACGCTGTGATCCTGAGGGATTCGTCCTAGTCACACTTATTCCGCAGTAAAAGGTTAGGTTTGCTGTTGAGCCCCAAATGAAATTAATTAACAATAAAATGATTAAGGATGCATAAATGACTACCTCACCAAAGTTATAGAGTTTGTTGTAGCGTTTTATTGATGCTTGAGAAAACACTTGGGAACTGGTTTTTTTATAATCTAAAACAAATAATAATTATTAATTATTTAACTTTATACCAGGTGAAGGTGAACCTGGATGAATTCTCTCCAAACAAACAAACTCCAAGAATACTAAATGTCGCAATTAACAGCAACTTAGTTATCTGAGGGGTGGTTGTCCAGAGGGGACGTCACAACGGCCTACTACCACGGGAGTCAAGGAGTGACTGTGGTAAGGGGTGCAAGATTGCGGATGATGAAGTTATCTCCGGAGAGCCTTCACAAGCTACCGGAGCTGGAAGTGCTGGAGAGCCTTACTTAGCAGGCTGCTGTAGAGGAAGGCTGGCCTTCTTCAGGCTGGGAGAGGTGGAGGTCTTGTCTAGGCCTAGGAGAGCCCTCCAATCTCTGCGGTTGGCGGACCAATGAACTCTTGCGAGTGCGTTTTCAGAATTCCATATATATTCTAAATCTTAGCTTCGTACCTCTGACAGGGGTGCAGGGGTTGCTAGCCCTCCGCCACAGGGGTAGATTATCTCAAGGTAACGGGCAGTGTCAAGATTTTCTTATCACCCTGGGTGGAGGCTGATGACAAGTTTACTGCCTCTTCTTGAGGCTCCGTGGCTGTGATGTGACTGGACGCAGGGTTGCTGCAATCCTGTGGTGACTCTTTCAACTTCCTTATTGGTGTTGGCTGGTCCATGGCTCATCTGGTAAAATAATCTCTGGTCGAGGGGGTGGCGACCACATGCCGAATTCTGGGAGGGCAGTACAATTTCCATAATTTAACGCGTTGATTATTAATTTTTGTATCTGTAGTTGTCCAATGTGTGGAATCAACCATGTAGCCACTAGAATAAATGTACACCGCTTTAGGCTTGCCCCAAGACTCTTAGCGCTCGCTGATGGGGTGTAGTGGATCAGTAGTGTGCGCAGTTGCGCTGCGCAGCAGTGTGGTATGCGTCAATGTGAATACTGTAATACGAAAATGACTACAGCTAAGTATAAAATGAAGCGATAGTAACTAATTGTCTTCAAAAAATGTTGTTCAAAATATTTTATAACAGATAATAACCCCTTCAGTCAAAGTATCTTGTCTGGATATGTTTATTTTGTAATATTCTCAACTAATTCTACTGTCGGTAAACATGAGGGGGATCAGGGGATCAAGTGAAACACAGTGCTGCTAATGTAGTACATCAACTGCTTGTTGCCTGGTGTGAAACATCATTTGCACCGCCTGGTGGCCAGCAGCATGTGAGGTGGTCCAGATCTGTTTAGGTGGTAGTAACTCTTTATGTGAGACCATCAAATGGAGGCAGTAGCGGGAGAAGGCAGAGGGACTTGTTTCTAACAGTTCATCAGCATCAGAATGGAACTGTTACAGAAAAGTGTGTACCCAGGGAAGTGCTCCTAAGCAGACGTATCTCACTGGGTCTATCCAGGATGATTGAACCTCACTGCATCTAGCGTCTGTTAAGGAGTTTCGAAGCTGGTATTCCATAAAAGATCCAATATTACCCTGAATTTTGGTCCAGCCCTCAGATTAAGAACTAATCTATTGCATTTTGATGATGAGTGACATTTGTAACATACTTCTCAGAAATGATCACAATTTTTTGTGTGTTAGTTGATGCATGCCACTCTGCTGTACAGTGCTCCTGCGTCCTCTACTAGACTACTTCGCCCCATCAGCAAGCACTGAGAGCATTTGGGGCAAGTCAAAACGGCAGACAATCCCATGGCTACAGGGTTGATTCCATGTGTTGGACAACTACTGACACATGAATAATTAATGCAATTAATTATTTAAATTGTACTGCCCGCCCAGAATTTGGCATGCGGTCGCCATCCCCAAGACCGAATATTGTTTCGCTCCCAAGCCACGGACACACTAGAGCAAATAAGAAAGTTAGCAGAGTCACGGCAGGAGAGCAGCACCCCTGCAACCAGTGACATCATCGCCGCAGAGTCTCGAGAGGAGGCGGTAAATATGTCATCAGTCTCCAGCCAGGGTGATAAGAACTGCATGGCACAGCCCACTGCCTTTAAAACCAACTCCTGCACTGGAAGGCTAGCAACCCTTGTACCCCTGTGACAGCCACAAAGCTGAGATTTTGGATATATAAAGAGCGCAGAAAATCCTCTCTGTACAGTACGTCGGCCGCCCGACCTATGCAAGGTCGGAGGGCTCTCGTGGGTTTGAAGAAGGCCAGCGTTTCCTCTACAAGCTTGCAAAGGCTTTCAACCTCCAGCTCCAACTTCAACATCCGGCAGACGGCTCCTCCAGCAGCACCAACATCCACCCTGCAGCCCACTGAGAAAACCCCTTGGTGAAGAATCCGAAGGTAACCTATCATCATCATCATCATCATCCCTGCACCCCCTTACACAAGTCACTCCTTGACTTCTGCAGTAGCAGGCCATAACGACGTCATAAAGTAAAATAATTTCAATTAACTATAGCTTGGATTATACAGAACTGTTATCCCCGTTGTTTTCCCAAAGTGGTCATTAATAAGTCGTGTAAAATTCAATCCTTTTGTGAGGTTGTTATTTCTCACTCCTTATTCATTTAACTTTAAATAATTTTAAATTTAATACTGATTGCTGGTAACAAGTGGCTCAAAACACTAACTAATCAATATCAGCAGAATTCATGCGAGTGGGCAGAACCCCTTAGGTTTCCTGGAGCTTGCATAAGGCTACAGTCTGAATAAGAACTGGGACTCCTGAGGAGTGTCCGGTGCACCCGGGCATATCTGCGGAAATGCTGCGACACTAATAAGTCACATCTTACGTTCATCGCCTCGGAGTCACTGTACAACACACTCCCCAGGAGGGCTGAACCCTGACTGCTAGGATACGAATGAGCTAATCCAAACAGTTAGTATATGGGTAGACCCCCCTTTGAGCAAAATTTAATACATTTATTTATCTCTCTATTTTGTTTGGTCAGTAAGTAATTCAGATGCCAAAGAAAGGAGGTGGTCAAAATAGCCATATTCGTCGTTTAGCTCGGTGAGCCCTGCAGCAATAGCTATTCCAATCATAGGGAATTTAATTTAACGTCTTTGGTGAGACTGTATTATTTTGATGTTCTTACGAGTGTGTGGCATTTTGAGTTGCATATTGTTTTGATGGAGCAATGGAAAAATTTTGCTCGTAGGCCTATGGAAATAACATATAAATTATTTAACTTCGAAAATTTTAACTTTAATGAAAAAATATGAAAAAACAAAACATTATACATACATCGCTGTTCGTATTTGTACAGATGCAGCACACACGCACACTTTGACCGAAGTTAACCTTACACTCGTTGAATTTACAATATAGACAAATAAACTAATAATATTCACTCACTACAAAAGTGTGGAAAGTGCAGCTTTTTCAGGCCACGTGCATCTCAATAATTGTGTTAACAATTTACAAATACATTTTAAGAACAAGCAAACTTACTCTTTGTAAATTTTGCAACCTCTTGTTGAACACGTGTTTTTTATGGCAGTTTTTGCCATGTTTACTTCACTAAAATCACGTTTGTTCCTCACTAGCATTAAATAATTTATTTGCAGAATTATTCATAAAAATCAACACTGCATACTTTTCCTGATACAAAAGAAATTAACCTTAGATATGTAAATTATATTCATGTCATTTCATTGCGGAAAGTGGTAAGGAAAATTGTGGAAGGGACACGATAAATACGTGTTGATTAATATTACATTTCACTCAAGAATACGCACAACAGTATTTGCACATAAGAATTTTTTTCACATTGTCGAAGATATAGAATCCTTCACTCGCAAACTCTGCCACCCTGTCGAAAACCTTCACAACCATTTTAAAATCACGTTTTACAGAGGCGTGAAACATCCGACAATCTACTACCATGCCATTTTAAAGTCTGTGTAGCAATTTTGATCAATACTGATGCTCTAGCCTTTGACTTACGGGAATTAATCAAAAGTCGCTAACAATTCATAGTAAATCAACTGCGACTATTGATTCATCGAAATACTGACATTTCGCTATTTTGTTTTTTGTTTTCTATTTTTATTTCATTATTTCACTAAGCAATTAAATATTTCGCGATTTTAAGTATATGTATTAATTTCACAAAAATTACGCGATTTTGCACCTCATGAAAAACATGTCTCTATTCATAACCCTTCTATCAAGCGGTATCCCGTTAGGTCCCCCATCTTGGGCAAATCCTCGACCTGTCAGACAAAACCCCATCAGAAACTCTTCCACCGTAGAAGAGCCCATATAATCATACCCCGGAGAGAAATCAGCACTCATTATCAGTTTTGTCCAACCTGAAAGCAATAGCTGCAGAAAGGGAAGCTGCCTATTATATTAGATACACAGCCCCTTCGATAGAGCATAGGGGGTGGTAATAAAAAAAGAGAGGAGGAGAGAGTGCTTCAAGGTGTTCACCATGTATGCACACTGAAGCCTGCTCTCACTAGTGACCAACGGGGACAAGTATTCTGCTGCCAAATTGAGACAATAACAGCATTTGCCTCATGTTGGGCGCAGTTTTAAATCTTACAGGTGGTTGTTTTGAGCATTGACCAAAGTGGTTGTGTGTTTGGAGGCGTAGTTGGAAACTACTTGCAATCTTTCACTAAATTTCTTACCAGGTTGATGCAAGCCTGGTGTTATGTCACAAAACTCACATTTTAAAGTAATTAACACCTGCCTACTGCAGGGTTCTCCACATTGGAATGAATATCAAACTTTGGGCTTGTTTGCATCAACCTGGGACTAAAGACTAGAGAATATAAACCCTATGCTAATTTTGACAAAATATGTTTCCTTACAGGTAGATTTAGTCTTGATCACTTTGAGAGACTTCAAATATTGCAGTGCCAGAATCGCAGGGTACATTTGAGGAGACAAAAATTAGAAGAGTCCTTAATCCCTCTTTTGGGGCCAGCTGATATATAGCGTGGGCTGCTTGGGACGCCTAATCGATACAAAATCTGGGATCACTTGTACAACCTTTCATCTTGGCGGGCACTGTACCTTAGTGGTGATGTGAGGAAGGGCATTTATCCTTGATGAATGGCTCATGATGTGGGTGAGCGGCTGGTCAGTGGCTGGCTCTGGTTGCGATGCAGTGGTGCAGTTGTCCCCCTCATCTGAGTGTACGAGCGGAGGAGTATCTTGAAAGTGTATCCCTAACCAGGGGCATGTACGACCTAGGGGAACTTCTTCCCCAAGAGCGGTCGCCTCTATGATCAGGTGTGGTTTGCCGGGTAGTTTAATTGCGGAAATAAGGGTGTTTAGAGGAGCGAGGGATAAGGGATTTTGTCACTTATAGCAGTCTTTGAAGGTGATAGTTGATTGATTTCACTCACTGTGGCTTGTAGAGCCCTCTGTAATCTTTTCCGTACACCTTTTTGTCATGACTATGTCATTTAGCCACAGAATAAAACAATCTGCAGAGAATAAACTGGTTCTTTGACATTCCTAGCATGTACTTTCAGTGCTAAGACTTGCGACGTGCAATAACACTTGGCGTTTCTTTCATCCGGCTTTTGCAAGTGGTGGACAGAACTTTTGAGCAGCACATGTCACTTCTTCGCAGAGACCTGGGTGTAACACCCAAAAGAGGCTGATCAGACCTAAGTGGTTCCAGCCCCTATCTGACTTTTGTAAGCGATGGTGGAGTATGGAACACCTGGTCTGGTCGATTCTCTTAGTGGATTGGAGTACCTAATGCTTTTGGGCGCAGCTGAAGATCTACCGAATGCCAGAGTTCGGTTTGCTTCTTAGTAGTGTGTGTGTATGTACCTTGCTGGTTTACGCATCTATTGGCTTTTCCTCTAAGGTGTAATTTATGGTATGTTTACCAAAGGTGAAAAGGGTTAATTAATTTACTTAATAAGAGAAATGAGACTCTCAAGATATACGTTTAAAAATACGTTTTATATTATATGTAACTAGAAAACAGATGAGGCCACACCAACTCCTATTGAAATAATGTAAATTATGGAAGTTGAACATATCCTTAAATCCAGGTTAAGGCAACCTGGGCAAGAGCTAGGTGTAATGTGAAATAAAACTGGCAAGTTACCAAAGTCAAATAGCTAATACTTTTAACATAGCCTAACTACCAGGTTGTTGTTCTTAAGGAACATACAGAACTGCAACTAGCAGAAGGGTAGTTGATGTAGACGCTCCATCCGGTGGACTGAAGATGTCCAGAAGGGACGTTTTCGCGACTTGCTACTAATAAAGTTCTGATGGTTACCAATAGGTGGGTGGTAGATGAGGAGCGATATCTTCAGGCCTCTAGTATTGTGGAGTCTCCCAGAAGCTCAGGACCTGCGGTACTGCAGAAGGTGGGTCGGTGGCTGCTGAAAGTGTTGAGTTTTTTGTCGGTTGATGTTATTCTGACTGGTAGAGATCTTGGCCTTTGTCTGGAGGAGCAGAGACTCAAGAGCTGAGTTTTGCTAGCCCTTATATTATACTGTTATCACCAGGAAGCTATATGCTGCAGGGGTGTGGGGAAGGTAGCCTTGCTCTCAGGGGGTGGGGGAGTTCTGGTGCTTAAAAGGTGTTATTAATTTATTATCTCCCCTGCGGGAGGCATGATCCTTTCTTATCGCCTGTGTTGTAGGCGTGGAGGCTGGAGCTGTTGGAGTTAACTGGGTGCTGCCCTCCAGTGGCGATCTGTGTAACCCAACAGTACAATTCTACGTCGGGGATTGGGCGGTGGCGTGACGGCTTGTTGATTTGTTTTGAACAACAGTTTCGGTGGATTTCAGTTAGCATTTAATGTTCTCCTGTAGTAATGCAAATGTCATATCTGCCTTGTAGCTTAGAATTTCAAAACTGACCTATTTTTTTTGATCCACTAATAACGCTTTCTATGCTAATATTTTAACGGTTATTTAGTAACAACAATTTTGAAGGGTTAATTAAATATTTTTGAGAAGTCTGATTTTGTGTCACTGCTTATATTGTATCCAATTTTTATATTAAAGAAAAAAAAAACATATTTTTGACGGTTACATGAGTATTATTTCTCGTTATAATGTTGCTGTCAATAATAAATACTAAATATTTGTTTTTGAATGCAGATAGACCAGACATCACACCTGACTACTGTAGCTCCGGGTCTCCACCTACTGAAGGAAGTGGTGGTCTCGTCTCTGAGGCTGACGACGGATCGCAGGACCAAGCAGAAGCACATTGTCCTGCCGGGTGATATTCGTAACCCAGACCATGCAAACCTGGAGCCTAACTTCATTGCTGTTCAAGTAACAGCACGTGTCCCATTTGAAATTGATGTAGTTCATGAATCTGGAAGTTCCGTTGGACACCTTGAAAGTTTGTCTGGGACGAAATACACAAACGAGCTGAAACGACTTCAGGATGCATTTCATCACAGGTTCGTGATCTCGTCAAGATAAAAAGTTAAATAACATTATTAAGTTTGGTCATTGTGCTCAAAATACATATAAGTGGTGTGTAAGGATTAGCAAGTCGCACATCCTGGCCACATTAAATTGTGTGGAACTGCATATCCTGGTAAAAGTAAATCAGGTGTGTGTACCCAACTACTGTTAGTATTGGACAATGCTTTCAGTTGAAATTTAAGGATTTGAATATTTTTGGCAATTCTGGTATTCAAAAAAAAATTTCATGATTTTTCATTCATATGCAGCACAAAAGCACCAACATGTTTATATGTTGACAGCTGTGCATGCAAAGCGAATAATTAATTTCAAGGCTACACTGTTATTTGATATGGCCTGAGAGAAAGTTAAGAGGTTAGCATATGGTATTGTAAGTCTGGTTCAACCCCTATGCATAACTAACAAATAAATTATGCAATCTTTTAACAGCTAAACCGTTTACCTCCTGTGTGTACGTACTGCAAAATTTGTGTACACCTACCTATCACACATTGAATTGTAAAATTTTGCTTGTTTGGCATGACAAAAATGTCAGGAATTATTTTCACCATTTTTTAAAGTACAGTAGTTTCATTGGCACAGTGCAGTGATTTCGAGCATAAACCACTACTGTTACTGTGTATGCATGTGTGTGTCTGTATGTACCGTGTATGCATATGTGTGTCGGTGGTGTGCTCCGTGAACTAAAATTTCACGACCAATATCTAGAATCCACCAAATTTCCTCCAAGGTTTGATGATTATAGTTTGGAGATGGTTTTCGGTAGTACACACATGGCAGATGTGGGAATTTTGTGGAGTGCTTTCTTTCTTCCTTGGTCTTTATTCCACTACTTCTCCATTCCTTCTTTTTATTTAATTTCATGTACGCATTCATGAAGGTGGCAAGAGCAAGTTATTAAGCTAGCCATTTAGTAACTGTGGTCTTCCTGTCATTGTTATTGTTCATGCCTCAATTAGAACAGTATGCACCCCAGTTTCGTACATTATAATTTTTGGCTGTAACTATTCATTGTACGATGACTTACTTTCTTTGTTTAGTAGAGTTGATAGTTAATAAAATGACTCAATTTAGTGTGAGTGAGTAGAGAGATTTGGGCGACTCTTAACAGCGAGGTCTTGAGAGCCAATGAGGGTGATTGAAGTGAAAATGGAGCAGCGCCAGAATGAAGGGGCGGGGGAAACTGGAGATCCCTGAGAAAATCCGCCGACCAATGGTATCATCCGGCATGATTCCCACTTGCGAAAATCCGGTGACCCGGCCAGGGATTGAACACGTTCGCCTGGGTGGGAGGCAAGCATGCTAACCGCTCAGCCACCACGGCCCCTCGATTTACTGTAGTTTTGTAGGATCATTAGTAGTAAGTTTCAATTTTTTTTTATGCCTTTGTGTGATTGTTAATCTTCTGTGTGTGTTTTGACATGTTTTCGGTGTAGAATGTAGTTTGTATGCAATTGTTACGAGAGACAAAATATGTTCATCCTAAAAAATGCTGCACATGTATTTTTGAGTAGAGTCTAGATCTGGCATTGTGTAATTCTATCCCAATATTGCTTGTGCAAAGAATGTTTCTTGAGGGCACATTTTTCATAGTGTTTTATACCTAAACGTAAATGCAGTCTTTCACTGTCTTTGTCGGAGTAATTATCTTGGCAGCCACAAGAAACAGAAGTGATGTTCTGTTATTTACGGATTAGAAAATGAATCATTTTTAACTAGGCAGCCTCTTGCAGTTTGCCATATTGCTATATAAGAGCGTTTTCTGAATCCAAATTTAATTTCTGTATTATCCTTATGAAGAATATGACAGAAATTCAAGTACTCAGAGACTAGTACTTGTCTACAGGCACGTACACAAAGAAGAACGAGTTATCTTCCTCGTGGTTGCATGATCATGACGTTTTGCTGGCTAAACCAGCTTCATTAGGCAGCAAGTTGTAGAACACTGCAGGCAGTATGGTTGAAGGGCACTGTTTGTAGTAAACCTAGTGGTTGGGTGGTAAACTAGGGTGGGGCGGGAAAATTGAAAAATTGCTGGTATAGCTGAGTGTGGTTTAGAGCTATGATTATCTTAAGTTGAGACCTGGCGGCTGCGTGGCTTTTGTTATAAATGGGTGAACCTATTGCCACAGATACCAAAATGTCCGTTTTGATGATGTTCTAACTCAAAAGCCAAGATAATTGCTTTCTAGATTGTATGTTTGTATGTAGCTGTATATTTTGCACCCTTTAATCAATATGTGATGTTAATACTGCTTATTTTAATGAATTGCAGATTTGAAGATACATTCCACCTGGAAGAGAAAGGCTTTAGTCAAGATGAACTCAGATTTGCTCAGGCTGTATTGAGCAACGCAATAGGAGGGATTGGCTATTTTTATGGTTCATCTAGTGTGGAGTCTCCGTACACGAGGGGTCCAGTTCCATACTGGAAAGCTCCACTTTACACCGCAGTTCCATCACGGAGTTTTTTCCCTCGTGGGTTTTTGTGGGATGAAGGGTTCCATGGTCTACTGATCTCTGCTTGGGACCTTGACATTTCACTGGACATAATGAGTCACTGGTTTGACCTCATGAATGTTGAGGGGTGGATCCCACGAGAGCAGATACTGGGACAAGAGGCATTGGCTAAGGTTCCGGAGGAGTTCGTTATACAGAGGAACAGCTATGCTAATCCACCAACATTCTTCCTCACCCTGCAGTTCATACTACGCAGGTTTGCAGTCACACTGTTGGACAAGCCAGAAAGGCTGGCAACGCTAGAGCGACTCTATCCACGCCTTGAAAAGTGGTTCAATTGGTTCAACACCACGCAGGTTGGTGACATGGCTGGCACGTACCGTTGGCAGGGGAGGGATGCTACAACCACTCGGGAACTCAACCCCAAGACCCTGACGTCTGGACTTGACGATTACCCTCGTGCGTCACATCCCAACATTGACGAACGTCATGTGGACTTGCGGTGTTGGATTTCCTTAGCATCGTCTGCGCTTGCGGAAATTGCTCATCTTCTGAATCGCAATGGAGAGAAGTACAGCAACACCTTCCTTTATTTGACTAACAATGAGTTACTGGATAAGTTGCATTGGTCATCAAGAACAGAATCCTATTCTGATTATGGACTGCATACGGACGCAGTCATCTTGAAACGCCCTCCACCTCCAAAACAGCCAGGTCATCATCACCCACCACAAAATCAAGAAAAGATTAGAGTTGTATTGAAGGATCCAGAGCTCAGGTTTGTTGATACAACCTTTGGTTATGTTAGTTTGTTCCCATTTCTTCTTCTATTGGTAGAACCAACCTCTCCAAATCTGGGCAAGATCTTGGATGACTTGAGAAATCCAGATCTTCTGTGGACAGATTATGGCTTGCGCTCTTTGGCAAGAACGTCACCTTTGTACATGAAGTACAACACGGAACACGATCCACCATACTGGCGTGGTCCCGTCTGGATCAACATCAATTACCTGGCAGTCCGTGCTTTGTTAATGTACAGCCAGATGGATGGTCCATTCAAAACAAAAGCCAAGAGCTTGTATGACGAACTGCGTTTAAATGTGATCAGAAACATTTACAAACAATACAAACAGTCAGGTTATGTGTGGGAACAGTACAGTGATACAACTGGAGAGGGTAAAGGTGCAAGACCTTTTACTGGCTGGTCATCACTTGTAGTTCTTCTTATGGCTGAAATTTACTAGGCTGTTGCATTTATTGGTTTCTAGTGCCCGTTTTCATTTTTACAATTGAACTGATTTTTATAGTTGAACTGACTTTTTAGTGTTTCAGTCACTATATTTGTACAGAATTTAGATACCAAAATTCAATCTGTAGAATATCTTCTGGTGTGATTTTATTTATTAAAAAAATGTTAATTTTTGAGTTGATATTGTAGGATGCAACACTGGACATTGATACAAGCAATAGTGAGTTGAATATTGATTGAATGAAAAAATTGATTTGCACATCTGAAATAGTTCAAATTTATTACTAGTACTGTAGTAATATTTACTGTTTGTCATTGCCATTAAGTACATGTCAATAAGATTGATTGATTTCGCAAAATTGATGCACAGTGTGATTTCACATTGTATTAACTCACTAAATACTGTATACCAAATGTAGAGCTAGAGAAATTTTGCACTTGTTATTTATTACAGCACCGTACATTTTTAGTTGTGGATCTGTGGCATAAGTGCATGCATGCATGCTCATAGCAGTAGTGCTTGTTTAGACTAAAGGTATACTAACACAGAGCAGGCTGATGCCTTGTACTGCACAACACGTTTTATGACAATCTGTGCCTCGTTCCATGCAGATGAACTGCGTTCAATTTGTAGGTCTCTTACAGAAGTGTTCTTTGTGTGGTTCATAACTAGTATATAGGTGTAATAAGAAATTATCCATTCAGTAGTAAGTAGTTTTCCAGTGCTTTCAGGATATGGAATGGTAAAATTAATGCATTAGTATGAACATAATGTATTTTTGTGCCCCCATAGGAGCAAAACTCATACCACCTGTCACAAGACAAGTGTGCAAGATTGGTAATGTAGTATTTTTCATTCTACATGAACTGTATGGAGAGAGTAGTGCAAGCTAGTGCAATATTCACAAAGGAAACACATGTAGAATGCTGGGAAAACAAATTGGTATAGTTTCAATTGGGAATGTGTTAAGTTTGAAGCTGCGGTTTCGATCGGTGACCAACATGGTCAAGTGTTTTGGGGGCATGGCTGGCTCAGTCCTGCTGTCTAGTTGAGACTATTACAACAATCCCCCACCCCCTGGATGGATGCCACTTCAAAGCTGATTACTCTCTCGAACTCAATTCTTTACCAGATTGATGCATGCCTAGAGATATGAGGGTACTAACATCCATATGTTATACATCACTAAGATTCTCAAATTTAAGTAGTTAACACCTGGCTAGGGTGGTTGTTCTCCATGTTGGGAGGAATATATTACATTTGGGCTTATTTTTGTCAACCCGGGACCAAAGACTAGGGCATTTAAACACTGTACCAAGTTTGACATGACGCGTTTTCTTGGCCAAAGATTGGTCTTGGTTACGTTGAGAGTTTTCAAATATTGCGATTCCAGAATCGCGAGTGAATCAGTATACTAAACCGGGACCTTAGACTTCTGAGGTGCCCGGGTGGTATATAATGTCGGCATAGTAGGCTGTTTAGGGGGCACAAAATCAGGAACTAATGTTACAACCCTACACCTCGTCTGACATGGTACCTTAGCTTTTATGGGAAGAGGGGTGCTCCTTCTTGGTGCTGGACCCATGCTGTTGGTGAGCGACTGATCTGTTGCTGACTCTGCGAGACGTGTAGGGGTGACAGTGTCCTGGACGGCTAGGACAACTGAGCGTAAAGACTTGTAGGTGTGCCCTCCACTAGGGCCTGTCAAGGTCTAGGTGTATATTTTCCTCACGCAAAGTGGCCTCTATGATAGGGGGCTGTCTATCGGGTAGTTTGATTAACGGCAGAAATAATGTTCTTGAGAGGTGCGGAGGATAAGGAGTATGAATGTCACTTACCGCAGTTTGTGATCGGGTCTGTTTAACTATCTCGCACACCGTGGCTCGTAAAGCCCTCTTTAATCTTTTCCATGCACCTCCCTGTCGAGAGTACAACTTTAGTCGCAGAGTAAAACAATCCACAGCGGATAAGCCAGTGCTTTGACGTCCCTAGCATGTACTTCCAGGTACTCAGACTTGTGACATGCAGTTACACCTCGCGTTCCTTTCATCTGGCCTTTGTAAGTGGTGGACTGAACTTTGAACAGCACACGTCACTTCCTCGCTGAGGTACCTAGTGTGGTATCCACAGGAGGTCGATCAGACCTAAGTGGATCCAGCCCCAATCTGGCCACGTGAGCAGCGGTGACGGAGTATGGATCACCTTGTCTAGTCAATTCTCCTAGTGCTTTTGGGCACAGCTGAAGGTCTACCTGCTAGCAGAGCTCGGGTTGCATCATAATGGTGTGTGTATTTACCTTGGTGGTTTACCTGCCTGCCAGCTTTTCCTCTAAGGTGTAATTATGTTATGTTTGCCAAAAAGTGATAAGGGTTAAAGAAATTACTTAATAAGAGAAATGAAACTCGCAATAATACGTTAAAAATACATGCTATATTATACGTATCCAGAAAACAGGGTGGTTTCACACTAACTCCTATTGATTTAACGTCAGTCACGGAAGCTGAACCTATTGTTAAAATCCAGGTGAAGACAACCTGGGCAAGAGCTAGGTATTTTGCGTGGGCAAAATAAAACTGGCAAAAATAAAGAAATCTTACAATTAATGTATTTAACAGCATCTTACTATCAGGGTTTGTTCTTAAGGAACCTGAGCAAAGTCAACTACCATAAGGGTAGTTGACAGCATAGTCTCACCCTCTGGCGGGCTGTAGAGGTTCAGAAAGGACATCGACGTGACCTGCTACCAAGGGGATTACTAGCGGTTACCAGGAGATGGGGTAGTAGGCGAGGAACGACGTCTTCAGGAGCCTCTGGTATGGTGTAGTCTCCCAGAAGCTCGGGATCTGCAGTGCTGCTGAAGGTGTGGAGCTTTTGGTTGGCGATTTCTTCTGACTGGTAGAGATCCCGACCTTTGCAACCGGTGGGATCTCCGAAGGTAGCAGTGGTCGCGCACCCCAATGGCTGCCTCCGACCTTTGCAAGTGGTGGAGGGGCAGAGACTGAAGAGCTAAAGACCTTATATACTGTTATCAGTTGGGAGCTTGGATGGCGCAGGGGAAGGTAGCCTTGCTCTCAGGGGTTGAGATTTCTACTTCTGAGGCGGTGCTATTCATTTATCTCCCCTGAAGGAGGTGTGATCCTTTCTTATCGCCTGTGTTGGATTTGCTTGGAGGCTGGAGCTGCTGCAGTAGACTGGGTGCTGCCTTCCAGTGGCGAGCTGTAGTACAAGCTTGGCTTTCCTGGAGGGTGCCGGTGCCTCAGCCAACAGTACAATTCTACGTCAGGGGTTGGGCGGTGGCGAGGCTGCTTTTTGGAATTTCTTGGAGAATAGTACAATCTGAGACCACGTGACTGTAGTCTCTCTTGACATGCGCCAACATATTGACGCGTGCCCGGTTAGACTGACTGACACATGCTTAGAGGATTTTTCCGCTAGGCCAAAAGCGGGGTGGTTAAATCTGATTAGAAGGTGTGAGGCTAGGGGTGTTGCTTATTGCTTATTTACACTGTCGTCTTGGGTGTTGTTGTTGAGATGTGTTTCACTCAATAGTGGCGAGCTCAGTCCACTCCAAAGCAGCAGTTCCAGTCGTAGGCTCCACTGCTCCAGAAGTTCTGGTTTGCCCAGCTGTATCTTACCACAGGGTGGCACGATCGATGAATACGAAAGCAAGGTGACAAGTAGATTATTGTAACCGGAGCAGGCGCTACTGCTTGGTGCCTAAGTTGGGCAGTGCAATCCCGTTCCACCCACCTTTCCTATATAGGAGGTGGTAATACCATCCGCAGTTTGATAGCAACGTGAGCTAGGTAACATTCCCTACGTCTTTTGCTACTTCTTCCCCTGTAATGCCTAGAGCACAATGGTCTGACGGCTTACGTAACGCACTTAGATAGGAACAGTTATTACAGTGTAACCCAATAGTGACTTGCTCGATAAGAGTCCCCACTGATCTCCCATGCATGCGGGCTGATCAGGGATGTGGAGCCGTGTGGACCAGCAAGCCTCTACTGGTTGTGCTTTCATGTCACTCCAGCACTGAATTAGTGCTCAATGCGAGAGATAACCCGTGCTTGTAGCCTCTCCCTGTGCAAAGGTGTTTCTCCCCACCAGCACTAACTTAGTGCTCGGGGGACTGGGAAGAAACAGGTAGTCGTCTAATGTGGATGTCAACAATCTCCTGGTTCCTGTTGGCAGTGCACGTCGTACTCTATCTCTAACCGTTAACACAGACAAGTACCCTGTAAATGAAAAGCAGAAGAGTTGTGAACAATGAGTGTTTATTGAATACTCAATAAACACATGACCCATGCTGTCTCTTACCAAACCGTGGAGCGCTGAAGGTAACTGTGGTTCCAGGTGTAGGCGACCTGGTTCTTGATTCAAAGGAGAATAGCTGGTTATAGACGAATACAAAGTTAGTTAAAGTTAAACTGAACTAAGTAAAAGGTGTCTAGAAGAGACAAAGTGAAGTTAAATATGTATGTATGAGTTCGATGGTCGTCGAGACGTGGTAAGTAGCCGCTGGGAGCGTACTTGAAGCTTGCATGACCTCCGGAGGTCCCAGCACTGAACTCGTGCTGTGGAATGTCGCGAGATAGTATGAGAAATGACTGCCCAAGCTCGGCAGCGTCCGGACTTATATAGTTGAAGCTTGTAGGCTGCCGGCGCGGGCTGTGGAGAGGGCGGGCATCATGCCTTGGTTGGCGTGGGAGTCGAAAAACTGGGGTCAGCAGTAGTCAGTGTTTCTGCTTCGTGCCTCTTCGGCAGCGCTTGGCCTTGCCCGGTGGCAGGCGGCTTGTAGGCTCTCAGCGCAGGGTAAGGGTGGGCGGCGTGCTAGCCGGGTTGCGTAACCTTCAGGGGAAGAGAATCCGCTCATTAGTTTCTGTTGCCTGGTAGAGGCAGCCAAGAATTCGTGTAGAAAATTCTCTGTATGTCTGTAATACTGGAAGTAGGAACATTTAGCGATTTCATAATTGTGGTTAATTAGTAGGTCGAGCGGCATGTGTCAATGCCCTGTAGGCCTGTGTCCCATTGCACTGTGTGAGCGGCCTGCTCAAAGATGGGACGAAGTCGGCCAGTAGAGAGCACATTGCAAATGCGCAGAAATGCATAACGTGTCAAGTTCATTGATTTTCAACCCTTGAGATGAAATGATAGTAAATAACATCCATTGTTTATGTGGTTTATAAATAATCTTTGTTCTTATAACAAAATTACAAATAGTTACATTTACATATCTAAATTACTAGTTTGAAAATGTGGTACGCCACTGTGTCTTTGACTTCCATTGTGAGTTGTGAGGTACTTGATAACATTGGTGCCTTATACTTGGGAGTGTCTGGGCCCAGTACTTGTTGTCAGCGTGTATAATTTTTTAATGATTGGTGGGTCTTGCACTCCTCCAGTCTGAAGAAGGCAATGGGAACCCATTGCAGAATCATTCTGCCCAGTCTCACTGGTTATGTAATGGTTTCCATAATTGTGCTGTTGCTTGGGGTCTTGCTATCTTTCCGGCTGTCAGTTCATTATTGTAAGATTTACAATGTTTTACAGCATTGACCCAAGTGAAGGAGAAACTAATATACATAATGATTCCATTATGATCTCAAGAAATTGTCCCCCCAAAAGATAGACAGCTCTAGTCTAGCATTCTATAATAACTGTCAGGTGTGTCTCATCAGCTAATGATATTCAGATCAGAAGATTGTGATATATGTTGTTTATTTTGTGTTTGCTGGTAGTTAATTTTAACATTCTTTGAGGGTAAATAATTGCTGTTCGAAACAATTACACAAAATAAAATGGTGCAGAAACAACGTTGTGACTCATGATGGATAATATTTTATGTCATGCCATGGATGAAAACTTGTTAATTCTATGACTGCAGAAATATCTTTCGTGGAACAAGATATTTATTCTAACTATTAAATATTTGCAGTCATTTAATACTGAAATTTCCACCCTTGTCTAATTATTTAAATCCCAACTCTCTGTAGTTATTCATCATGAACATTACAAAATTATTATAAGCCAAACAATTAATAAACACAGACAAAACATAACAAAATTTGATGATGGTCAACAATGTTAAATAGAAAAGTCTTGTGTGCAAGGTTTGCTGATACTATCAATACCTATTCTATACACTATTCATGGTAAAGTGAGCCCTTTTGTAAGCCTTCTCATTTGGAATAACAGTTAATAAATACATTTCATTTTAGCCTTAGACGTTAACTTCAAAGTGCGGTGAAATATGCATACTGTGTTTGCTACTTACATGGCAATATTTATTTAAAAAGGTGTTAAAGGATAAAAAATGGCTGAAAGGAATAAGTAAATAGTGCTTCAAAAGTGCTCACTTTACCGTTAAAAGCAGGCCGTTTGTAGTTCTGTCCCCGCACTGCAGGTAATGTTCATGAAACTACTCAAATTGAATGCATAACATTTTCCTCTCTATACACATCTCTATTCTGTAGTATTGACTGTAATCAGTCAAAAACTTTTTCCCCGTCTTTATGACTTCATTAGTTCCCCGATGATATATGCTAGTTAGAATGTTGCTAGTTCTTTTTCTGTGATGTAACAGGCAGTGTCCAGTATTGTTCTCCTAATGTGTATAATTGAAGCTAATTTGTAATTACTCGTGTCTTGTATGTAGTGTAATCATTTATTTGGTTGAAGTAAAATTTTACTTGCTGAGTGTTATTTGTTTAGTTATGTGCACAAAAATTTTATCATTTGAATTTGTTGAAAAATTTCTTTCATTGTATAGAAAATGATCTTTTGCACAAGTTTACTGCAACTGCAATTTTCATATTAGTGAATCAGTATTTAATACATATTATTAAATATTTTGGTGCTTTTTTTCAGGTTGTGTAAGCATTTATTGATGAAAGTTCAGAATTTTTTTTGTTTTACAGTGTAATATATATTGCCAGGGAGACATAATTATAGTTTCAAAATAAGGTCCCTAACAAGTGAAATTAACTATAAACAAGTAATTACAACATGACGTGTAAGGCAGAGCCTTAAACTTATTATTTATCTCGCATGCATGTATCCATTTTCTAGCGAACATTTCATCCTTTGGGGAAACTAAAAATGTTAACGTTACAGTACAATGTATACCTCAACATTGTGCTCGGCTTTTATTATACTTAATAAAATACTACTAGCAGACAATTTCAACTTCTGTGGCAAACAGCATGTGTGTCTTTAGGTTGTGCTATTGTCGTAGCTAGTACGGAAGGTAGAGGAAATGTATGCACGACTCCTTCGTGCATTCTTCGTCGTAGCTGCCATCGTTGGTCAAGACGCTTGTAATGTTGTAGCTCTGTGGATTTGTAAAGTAACATTTTCTTGTTTTTCATCATGTTTAATGACCATGTAAAATTTCTGATATTCAAGTGAAGCGGAAATTTTTATTGGTGTCTTGTAAGTTAAGGGTTTAATTTTTTCCCCCCATGTTTTAATGATTTTTAAATGTCACTTGTGCCTTTTCTTCTGTAACTAGATAATACATAATTTGCACTACCATAAATGGTCTTTCTTGTGCCTGTCTATATTAACATAGTACAAAAATACATAAATTGAACTATGTAGTAGTTTTGGGAACTGCCATATTTTTACTATCCATTCTTTAAAAGTTTAATATAAATGTGTGAAAATCACTGTTTTTGTAACAGGTTTGTACAGTTTGTAAATGTAAGCATTCAAACCATTTTCTCAACAAATAATAAATAGTAGTAGTCCAGTTTTGAATAATTTCTTTTAACATTAACTGATGTTACGTATTTTAATGTGTGTCTCATTAATTGCTTTTTTGTCAAATAGTGGTAGGCTCATTCAGTGAATTGACATGCATAGTTTGCAGTTGTAGTTCACATCATGTTTGATGTGGAATGTCATAGATTCTGTATCACTATTCATTTGTCAGTTTTATAGGCTGTTCATGATAAAGTGAGCACTTTTGATGCCCTAGTTACATTTTTACTATCAGCTTTTTTCTTCTGCCACTTTTAAAAATAAATACTGCCATGTAAATAATAAACACAATGTATATATTTCACTGGACTTGAAAGTGAATGTCTAAGGCTACAATAAAAAATATTTATTGATTATTATTCCAAATGAAAAGGGTTCGAAAGTTCTCACTTTACTGTGAATAGCATATATATAGCATGTATTGGTGACACCCACATATATAATCATGTAAAAAAAATTCATAGCATGTATCATAGTAAACAGTGTTAATGTAAACTTGTATAATCATTTTTCAACTTGTAAATTATGAATAGTTTATCTTAGATGTTTTAATTAGCTGTTGTGGGAATTTATGGTTAGTGCCCAAAGTTAAGTATGTACGGAATTTGTTCTAAGGCTGTTCATGATAAAGTCAGTAATTTTAAAACAAACCTTTGAAAAAGATTCACTGCTCATAACCTCATACATACTATATTACACATTGGTATGCAGGCAACTATACCCGGCACAAAACTTCTCAGTGTCTGTCTATCTGCAAGCAGTGCCAACTCCTGTTGCCACACTTAGCAAGCATCCATCCCCACATAATACATGTGTCGTCAAATATTACTTTTAGTAATTAGAAATATATTTCTATACACAAGGAGGAACATTTGAATATTGTAGACAGGGAATATGTTTGTGAATTTATATCTATTAAAGTGTCTAAGCCGAAGATCTGCTAAATTTTTACTCGTGTATTAAAAATTTTATGACACTTAAATTTACAGATTAACAACATCTGTTAGATATAATAATCATATATAATTTACTTATAATTACATGTAGCATAGTAAAAATATTATATCTTTGTGCTGTAGATTGTACTGACAGCACAAACTCCTATTCCCTGTCTACGTAGTTAGAATGATATGATTTTCATTACATACTTCTGCTCTTTATTTGATTTATTATTACAAAAACATTCACTTTTCTACAGTTCTGCTATGGAATTTTTTGAAACTGCCTAACCTATTTTTTTATGTATAGATGCAATACATTTTTTGTAGGATTGATGCAATGTTTTAAAATTCTATTACCTTTCTCCGGAACCAGTCTTTGTTCAAGCCATCAACATCTTAACTCGTTTGCTGGCAATTTTTTTAGATAGATAACACAGATATTGCCTTTGATGTGAATGCAATGCTGCTCTCTCCCCTTGCATATTCATCATACGTTACACTAGGCTCACTGACATCACACACTCTTGCTGTCAAACTGTTCAATTTGTTTGAAATTTCTACGTTTGCAAAATTCTTTAATAATTTAGTATTTAAATGAACACTCTAAATACATATTATATATTGACCTTGTTTGTGAACAATTTTCCTGTTGCAACTACCAGTGCCAGCAGAAGGTTTACTTAGCACCACGCGTTCAGCAAAAATTTTACACACAAACAAAGCACGAGTAATAATTCGTTATCGTCTGCTTCCTAAGCATACATGCACATTTTGATAAACATAGTGAAGTATGGTTTCCTCTCAGGTGAAGAATGAATAATATCTATATTCTGGAAAATTACCATAAGTTTATTTCAGCTGTCTTGCACGCTCCATAATAACGTAAAACACTAATGGATAAAGATACAGACTTAGGATTTTCACATACTTATTCAGCAAAATAAGCATATTGCAAAAATTAGCAGAATTTAAAAGAAATATTTCACGAATTTTAATTAAATCTTTTGCTATTTTTTGAGCGCATTTGAGAAACATTTTACTTGATGCACTGCAGCCACTGTCAACTGCAAACTAGTCAGCAGCGCACAGCCGTTATAGGCTACTGGCATCAGCTAGTGAGAGGAGCGCCGCTGACCTACTGACCTCAAACGGCCATAAAGTTCTGTGCGTGGTGTAGTTGAAGTTGGTGGCAAATTATTAAAAATAGTTTTAACACCTGACGTATTGCAAGTGTAATCTTGAAATGTATGGTCACTGAAGGTACTGTTTCTTTTTTTATACATATGTATTAAAATATGAATTTGCATATTAGTAATACAGTAACATTACTAATGAGTTCATGGTTTTACTTCGCTGGTGCGTAAATAAATTCATCAGCAGCAATGTTAATTTTACATATGGTGAAGGGTTACGAAATGAGAAGTAAAAGTGGATCCTAAGAAGGACTTTAAAAAGTGCTCGGTTCACCATGAACAGCGTATAAAGTCCTGTCAGATGTATTGTACGTTCTCAATATATTCAAATTGCTTTGAAAGAGTTCTTCCTGATTTCTATGATCTAAAGTCCGAAGCTCACGAGAAGGTTAGCTTGAAATGTGTAGTGTTTTTTGAGGCCACACAACTCCATTATACAGCTAAGCTGATTGTCACCTCAATAAGCGAAAGGCCTTTGCTGGGATCGAGTTCAATTCACTTACATGTTCGGTTAGTGTATTACGGCACATTAATTATCACTCTTTATTTACTACCACTTATGCAAGAGACAGAATTATAATTCTGCAAATAAGGTAATGAAGAGAATTGTAAATAGTTAAAACATCTATCTCAACCATTTGAAAAGTGTGATTTCTGACGAAACCATTGCCACAATTTGCGAGATAAGTTTCTGGTGTTTGCGTTAATCTTTCTCTTGATGTATGGAAGACTGTGGAAAAGCCCAGATGAAAGAAATACGTTAGCCTGCAAGCCATACTTTCAGTATTGATCATAGAAGATATTGAAAAGACTTTACTTACCATTCAGTAATTATAAATGTTAATGCTGTGATTTAAAAATTATAACAAAAGTTTTTAATTCTTAACATTTTCACCATTTATGTGTTTTTGAGAAAGAGTTCGAGAAATGTGTAGGCAAATAGAGATAGACAGCTAAATAGATAATTATTATACAAATACAATGAACATTTTTTCACCAACTTGTACGTTTAGTGCTGGTAAAATGAGCCACATGCTAGGGTCGCTTGGTATGGTCACCTTGCCCGCATTTCAAAGCCTAACAATCTTGTGTATAAATAAATACCTTTTGGAATTCTTTTTCAAAGCAAAGATTAAAAAATAATAGCAGGTACTTCTGTTTGATTAACGAACATAATCACGTAGTGTATACTTAAATGTATTTTTCACCAATAAGTAATTTAGAGTTGAAAGTTGTGGTAATGTTCTATCAGTAGGTAATGTAGAACAAAATGTTTTCATCTTGATGTCTAATGTTACTTACTGAATCTGTGGTGATATGATTAACAGCTCTCTAATTTTGGAGAAAATATTTTATGTTCGTTTCTTCTCTGTTTGAAGGGAACTAGATGATCTAGAGACTTGTTTCTTGTGTTTGTTTTTTTTAAGGTTTTGTGTTGTGATGCAACACAACAATTCAGGTAATGGATATTCAGGTTTAAATTTGTAATAATTCTACAGTTATAACTTTTCTTGTAAATAAAATTAATTTTTCTAATACAGTGTTTTGCTAACTTCAACCATGAAAGACGTCAGTGTATAAGTTGTCAGTGTGTTTTAACAGCATGATACTAACAGGTGATTGATTTTGTATGTTGAATGCAGAGTGGGTGGCAGCATTCACCTGTAGCAATGTTTGACTGACAATAAATCTGTCGTATGCTGCTACAGATTGGCTAATGCTGTGGGATTATCTATTGATGGTATTTCCTGCATGTTTAGCACTGTTCACAAAACAAGGGACCCTGCATCAGAACTATAATAAAAAAAGAATAGCAGGCTTTATACTGAAAGGCTAGAGTGTGACAGGCAACTTTTATGTCAGTCTGAGAAAAAAAAACGTGCGCGCGTGCGTGCACGTGCACACACACACACACACACACACACACACACACACACACACACACACACACACACACTCTCTCTCTCTCTCTTTTTCACTCTCTCTCTCTCTCTCTTTCCTCTCTTTCTCTCTCTCTCTCTCTTTCTCTTTCTCTTCTCTCTCTCTCTCTTTCTTTCTCTCTCTTCTCTCTCTCTCTCTTTCTTTCTTTCTCTCTCTTTCTTCTCTCTCTCTCTCTCAAAATAATTGAAACAACATTCACTGAAAGTTAGTTTATAAGCTAATGCTTACAGGCAAATAAAGCAAATTAACTTGGAACAAGTGATTTATAGCAGTGTAATTATTGACATTCAGTGGGAAATCACAAATCAGTGAAATTCAACCACAATATTAATTAGCTATCTGGCACTGATCATCAGTTGCTCAATTCTCACTGTTTTCACCGATTTGGCTGAATTATCACTATTTAAAATTTAGAGTGTAAGCATACAGAGAATGCTTAACAGCACAAAAACGAATTCCAGGCCAGTAGTAGGGAAATGTATGTTTCTGGCGAAAGAGGACAGGAGTGCAGGAGCTGTCCGGCCTCCGTGTTGTGACGTCACCATCCGCAATATTCTTCCCCATTATTTTACCCCAGAATTTCAATTTTCCCTCTAAATCGACTTTAACTTCCCTTTTTCCCCTAAAAATTCCTGTTTTTCCCCTAAAAATTCCTGTTTTTTCCCCTAAAAATTCCTGTTTTTCACAGAGCAGGAGAGGCGGATATCGTAGCAACCATATTGGATGCAGGTAACCTTGACCCCACGACGTAGAATGACCCTGAATAACCTTGAAAACAAGAACTCGAGAAAAAATGCATAAAAGTCAGCAAGCATATTACAGTACAGATTACTACCACCATGTTATATGCAGGTGACCATGATCTTAACCCCATGACCTTGAAAACAAAAACTTGAGAAAAATACATTAAAGTCAATAAGCATAGTACGGATTTTATTTTGGGGTCAAAGATCATACGTCATCCATACTAGTCTGCGCTTCTGGCTCGGAGTCACTTATCCGCCTCTCCTGAGTCATGACTCCGACTCTCCTGCTCTGGGAAAAACGTTAATTTCTTTTAAGGGAAAAGGAAAATTTAGTATATTTTGAGGGAAAAAACGATGGCGGACTGTGACGTCACAACATGGCGGCCCGTGCGTTCCTGTCCCCTTCTGCCAGAACATACATTTCCCTACTACTCAGCCTTATAAAGCACTAGAAGTTCACAACCTTCAACGAACTCGACAAAATCCTCAAAACATCGCAAATGTCCGAAACCAAAAATTCCGATTGAACTCTCACAAACGAACGGACGGCACAAACGCAAAGGGACGCAGATTCCCCGATGCCAATGTGCAAAAATCACAACCGTCTCCGCCGGCATTGGTTGGTGCTCTCGACGTGGGTAATGAGTGCTCACTTTACTGGCCGAGAAAGGACTTGCCGAGATAAGCATAACGCGGTTGTCTCTCCTAGGCGTGTATCAAACGGTTATTAGTTTTGGCCGCTTATTTTCAACTCGAAACATTTTCGGTTTCAGTTATTTTGGTACAATTAATCATATTTACAACACTTTACTGAGTATTTGCGTGTAACACATTACATCTTGTTGGTCTGGAGGGGTCGTGCTATAGTCCATTCACGCTTTCTTCAGCCTTTTGGAATCGAACCTTTGAAAAATCACCCTAGGCGTATTGTCAACTTGTTTTTCCAATAACTTGTATTCTTGTATTCCACAAATATTTAACACTCTGACTAACTTTAGAGTACTGTATTATTGATTAAATGAAACTTTATCTTAGTATCTTCTATAACTTGTAATGTTCATTTCGTATTAAATATGAATTAACAACAGCGAGAACAGCGACGTATTGGCCACGATCGGTAAGAAATAGTTCACAGTTAAAATGTTATTTTAACCTAATTTTTAGTATACTATTTGTAAATTAAATAGTGCCTATTGAAATATTTGTATTGTTAGATAACACTGATAGATACACATTTTATTGCTGCAGTTAAAAATATCCGCGCAAATTCCCGCGTGTAGGCTGATGTTTTTTTTTTCCGTCCGGAATAAAGGTCCAATAAGCGAAGTAGAACGTGTCGCGCGCGCCCACGCACAAAACATACGCACGCACACGCATGGGTATGTGCATTTTGGATACGCCTACTAAAAAATATAATACCACCAAAAAATTGTACTTTTTATGGAGAATATTTTCCAGTTTTGTTTTTATTAGTTTGCAGCAGTGAACTTACGACGTACATACGAAGTTTGGTTGTAAATCGCTCGGCTAGGAGACGAACGAATGTATGTTAGACGCTACGGGCTATTGTAAATCCTGCCTAACATCGTAGTTCTTAGTGCTTCTGTGCTTCCCGGCCTCGAGTGCGGAAAATAACTACATGTAGGCGGTAGTTTAAATGTCCAAGTTTTTCATTAAGTTAACTTCTTTAAGTTGGGTTTACGATGTGAAGCCTCACCCAAGATTTCGACGTCTTTTTGTGCGTGGAGTTTGCTTAAAAAAATATTTTCCATCACGGAAAAAATGCAACTTTTGTACCTACCCGATTTTTGTGAAGAAGACGTGGATGTTATCACATACCAAATGTTTGTACCGTGTAACAACGCTGCCCAAGGTGGGCTGCACCATTCGACGGCGTCACCACCAGCGTAGATTCCCGCAGCAGTTCGGAGTATTGACTTGCCACCTGCTCTGTCCGAACATGCATGGCGGGCACCCGGCAACTTGGTCGCTGGCGCGCACATACGAGCGGCGCTCCGAGGAACTAGGTGGCTGTCGTCACGTTCAGCTGGCCAATCGGCAGGGCGAGTGAGGTTTCCCACGCCTGTGACATCACTTCCTACAGCCTGCATGAACGCTGGGAGTTTTGTGACGTGAGCACATATACGGCCCATATTTGGAAATGTGTGCGGTCCTAAGAAGGGGAGTGGACTACATTAAATCAACCCCTATAAGGAGTAATGCTTCCTTAACAAACTTTTACCCTAAATGGGTAGGTGTATTTCTAATGTTCGTTGTAGTTGATAGATAACCCCTCCCAGGGATAGGTCATTCTTTTTAAATGTTTGCTAGTCAATGTGCCAAGCCGTATCTTGTTTTAAAAATGGGAATTTCTTTGGTGTTTTCCCCTAAGTTTCACATTGAAATCCAAGAACTTTAGTCCAGCTACAATTCAAAAATAGAAATTATGTTTATTGCTGGAGTTGGTAAAGATAAAATTCGGAGGCGTCATGTTTGGTTGGCCTCGTAACACTTATATAAAACCATGATTTATTCTTTTGAGAATGTTGGAAAATAAATACATTAGAAACTTGACCACCTAATTTGGGGTTTTATTTTAAATGTTAGCAAATCGAAAAGGTTAAAAACAAAGAAAACAAAAATCTTGTAATCAGGTTTAGTGAAGAACGTAAATATTAACTTTTGTAAATTTTTTGGCCACTAGTAAAGATGGTGACCTATAAGATTAAAAATATATTTTATCTTGGTATGTAATCTCTGATTATTGTGGATAGAGGCAATTTATTTATATTAAATAGCTGCCTTAATTGACAGCTGAGTTAGCTTGCTGCCTTTATTTTTGGAGGAACTTTATTCTAGGGCAGCAGTATAATCGAAACTTATTCATAAATATTAATTGTTGGCAATTTTTTTTTGTGAACTGTTGTAGGGATATTACTTGAAAAAATTTTCTCCAATTTATTAGCATGGAGGCTTATAGGCCCATAGAATGGTTATAAATATATTGTGGTTAGAGAGATACTAAAATTCTAGAACATACTATTGAATTTCATACACTGTTTGTGCCTTGTGGCTAAACAAATCTATCATTTTAATGTATTGTTCAATATCCACACTTTGGTGCTTATGAATAATTGTATTAAAAATAAAAATAAATGGCAAGAAGTGTTAATTGCGAAATCAATGAAAAAAAAACAAGAGTTACAAAGAATAAAGTAAATATATTTGAAAACACTCGTGAATTCTACTGGTTATAAGATCTCACCATTATTTTTATGTACCAGTTTAATTCTAAAGATTTGTTTCAAATTTGCTCTGCTTTACGAGAGTTTGTTTTCCTTTGGGAGTTTTTGATCTGTGGAGACTGTCCACCTTGCTACGTCCTTGGGAGCAAGGGCGTTGCATCAATATAAAAAATAGTTGCACAAAATGCGGTTCTCGTGCACGAAACTACATCTTTTTGATTTACGATTCACAATTCACCATATTTCAGTCGAGCATAGTTAAAAGCAAACATTTTTTTTTAGCTGAGAAGCTTATTTTTGTTCCCAAATGTAGTCATAAACATGTGCATATACATACCTTTTTGCCAAACAAAATTCCTTCTAATCGCGTCAGTTTTAATGATAATTATATTTAAAAAAAAAATCAAACATTTTTACGCAACTTCATCAAAGATTATTGTTATATAAAATTATTTTTGACGACATTTATTTGTCTCTTTTTTTTTTTTTTTTTTTTTGGTGATATTTAATTTTCAATTTACATTTTAGAAAAAAATATATTAAACCGAACAATCGGTAAGATGTCTTAATATTGCAATATTTCCTAAGAAATTTCGTGCAGAAAATTTTTGGTTTGGAATAGTTGTCTTCGAAATTGACGCAACGAGAACGAGTTTAGTTTAACAATGATTCTCCAATTGTAGTTCGCGGCTGCCGGCTTGGCAGGCAGGACCGTTAAGATATAGAATAACGGCAGACCACCATCGCTTCACTCAGCTTTTACTGACGACTACCCGTGATTGCCCACGACTACATGCGAATACCATAGACTAAAGATGAGGTAGACCGCTTATTCGTGTTCTGCGCACGTACCCATCATTAACCCACCCCAAAGGAACACATCTGTCAAAGTCACATGTCAACAGTGATGAACGTGTTTATTTATATCTTAATTTTTAAATGACAAGCACTGTTACATTAATAAAATACTTTTACCAGTTCGAATTTCATCAAAAACCATTACAAATTGGTCAGAGGAGGTTTAAAACTATCTCAAAATCACTTGTTTACTTAGCAGTGTTCTAACCTCAAACCCAATCCAAACCATTTTCGCTAGCTCTATTGGCAGAAAAACAGTTCAATGTTGGGACACAGAGATTGGTTCTGCGCAGCCAGCGAGATCGGTCTACCTCATTTTTAGTCTATGGCGAATACATGCGACTACCCGTGACTACCTGCGACTACTTCCGAATTTATAATATTAAGATACACTTGGTTTTACTCTGCCCACGGGGCCACCACGCCCCCGCTTGAATCGCTCTAACCGCTGTGCCACTGAGGCCCCATTTGTTATATCTCTATCTGCTAAGTAACTGCTGCCCAATTGGAATAACTGTAACCAATGGGACACTACGGCTCTTGGGAAGGAAAGGAGGGCAGCCTATTGACAAAAAAGAAAAGAGAAATGGCGGCGCTATTGCTACATCATTGCTTTTTGATGCAGTAATCGTGTTCTGTACCTATGTACATCCCTGATAAACATATCTTTGGGACCGTTTGAGATATTACTATTAAATAAAGACTAAGTTAGTTTGGGGGTTATTATCCATAGACTGTGTAAATTACATGTCAATATGTTTAGTAGTTTTTAAGTTAACTCCAGTCGTACAGTCAGACATGAAAAAATTTAATATTAGATATGGATTAGTAATCTATTATACTATATGAAAAAATAATTATAAGTGGAACGTTCGGAAATCACAGACAGACACTCCTATTTTATTTATTTGTATAGATAAATACTACTTTTTAACACTTAAGGGCATCGCAACAACGCACACAACCTGCCGAGTTCCATTGGAAACCAATACGTAAGACGTCACAATTTCAGTTATTCTTTACACGGCACAATTCTCTATTGTAAGCTTAGCTTTACAGGCGTATATATGCCCGCGCGGGCGGGTCAGCCAGCCATTGTGGGCCGGCACGCCTGCGTGCCTGCGAAATGTCGTGACATTTCCCCAGCGAGTTCAGTGTATCGGGCTGTCAGGGCGGCGGCCACCGCCTTTCTGTGCCAAGTTCTGGTTCAAGCAACTGGCCGTACGGCGTTGCGTCACTGGGCGCTCGGCCGCGGAGAAAGGAGCCAACTAATTCCAGTGCGAGACACTATAGGTAGAGCTGGTGACTTTCCGCGAATAAATAATTAGTAAACGGTAGACTTCAGTACGGTAAGCACCCAGCAGCAGTTTGTATTTAGCCATTGGTTGCTGTCTGCGTGAGAAGACGTTCTCTTATTTGACCTGGCCACTCGGAATTCGGCAACTTCGCCACAGCTCCTACGTGTTCCATGTGCAGACAGTTAACACGTGTCAAAAAGTAATTCGGCCAATCAAGATAGCTGAACGACCCTACAGTGTTTTGAAGTATAACTTGTCTTTAAATCTTTTCGCTGTTCACGGTAAAATGAGAACTTTCGAGAGCTCTTCTTAAGATCTACTTGTATACACGTTGTGCATTCCTCCGCCTTATATCAACATTGCCATGGGCCTCGTCACTTTTTAAGCATGCATCGGTCAAATGAAACTGTGAAATTAGTAAGAAAGGAAATACTTCACAAATCTGCTCACTTTTACACTTTGATGAATTAAAAAGCAGAAAGTGAAAGAAATAATTTTAAGTTATCACAAATGGTTTCCTAACACTTATTATTCGACGCTAATATATGGAACTAAGTACTTTCCATCTATCGTTACCAACTTTACTGGGCGAATGTCACTCAGTGCGCCCATTGAAATATATGCTATCGGGGGGGGGGGGGGTGTTCTATTGGTTCATTCCTAAAGTGCTCACTTTATCGTGAACAGCCTTTAGTGCTCAGCGAAGATGTTCGTACTTGTGTTCACGTATGAAAATAATTGAGACTGACCCGGGCAGCAAGTATTACAAACATAAAGCCTGGTATAGGCTATTCACGGTAAAGTGGCACTTTTGAAAGCCCTCTCATTTAGAATAATAGTCAATAAATATATATTTAATGATAGCCTTAGACGTTAACGCCCGAGAGTGCGGTGGAATATACACACTGTGTTTATTACTAACATGACAATATTTTTTTTTAAAAGCTGGTTAAAGGATAAAATATGGCTGGAATAAAAAAAGTAACTAGGGCCTCAAAAGTGCTCACTTTACCATGAACAGCATATGCAGACGGATATCTTTAGTGAACAAGAATGTGATCACCAAAAGTTGAACAAGAAGGTGAATACCCTCTTGTATTCAAGTCCCATGTATTGTACATACTGTACACACACAGCAGTAGTATTTGAATGTTGCAACATGCCAGTCACTCATTAAAACCACAACACACAAAAGATTTTACAAACTTAACAAATCGCCAATAGGCCCTACAGAATTAAAACATGTTTTCTGCTTTCAAATTTACAATATCAGCATACATTAATGTACGGGAACTACATAAACATATAAAACGCTATGATTCTGGCTAGCATGCAAGCCACTTACAAACAAGTTAGCCAGTCACACGATGCGATCTGACTCGAATCAAGAAAGGTGTACACCCTTTTGTACGAGAAAGTGAACCGTGTGTAACAGACGTAACACTGGGGTACAGGCTGTTCACTGTAAACTGAGCGCTTTTGAAAGACATGCTTAAGACCTACTTGTGTGCAGGTGTTGTATTCTTCCGCCGTATGTAAAGTTAACATTTCCCTGGGCCTGATCACTTTATTCATGCGTCGGTCCAGTGAAACTGTGGAATTATTATAAAAGTAAATATCTTACTAATTTGGCCATTAAAACACATATACGCATAATAAAAAAACAAGGGAAAATAATTTAAACATTCGCAATTGTTTACCTGACTTTTAATTCATCTTTGAGACGTGGAACTACTTTTTGTTCGTAGTTACCAACTTTACTGGGTGAAATACAGTCAATATGTGGGTTAAAATATATGCAGTTAGGGGCAGTGACATTTTCCGAAAGTTTATGTCAGAAGTCCTTAATTTACCGTGAATAGCCTGTAAAAGACATCGCTCCATAATACACTGAGAGAAAGGTTTGGTTGTGCCAACCGAACATGTGTTTGTATATGGCCAAATAGAGCTAGTTGTTCTGGGATACTATTTCGTTGAATAAACGAAATCTGAAATTCAACAAAATGATTTGGTTCATCTAACGAAACGTACATTTGAACCAACCCAGGCTCCTGCGCAGGATTCGAAAATGGGAGGTGTTATATTAGGGAAAAAGCTATTATCAACTTCACCTTCGATTTCAAAAATGAACATGCAGTACTTTACTAATAGGTACAGACCAAGTTATAAAACTGTTTAAGGGACATCCCACTTTTTAGAGGTTGGTAGAGAGTTGTTCTAATTTTTGAAACGCTCGCGTTGTTTAGTTTAGATTTATTTACTGCGACTTTACTAGAAAAAGGGGGGGGGGATTAAAGGTGGGTTTACAATTGACTTAACAGTATAAGTGCTGCGTGTGCTTAAGATATTATTCAATGTATTCAAGGGTATTAGTTTATGACTGTCGTGTGCGGGTCTTGACGGGTCGTGTGCGTTCTTGGCGTGACGTAAATATATCGTTATATTTTATATCTTAAGTACAAGTCAAGACTAAGTAGCCAATCAGAGCACAGAGACAGTTGTTGGCGGGAAACTATATTTACAATTTGTATTTAGGTTATGTCGTATTGTGAAATCGTATGAAAGTAATTATTTTAATCGAGAGACAGTATCCTATTAATTTAAAGAATAGTTCATGGTCATATTTCCTTTCGTAGAAGAGGTTATTGAATTCGCTTCAATTAACCTTTTCATATTTATTGATGTAAATGCCTTATGTTGGCATTGGCTTCCCCTTTCACGAGTTTTTTTTTTAAAACGATTATGGAAACGGTAAACACAAATAATTAAATATATGTAAATTTTCAATTTTTCCAAGGTATTTTGGTTGCTTACGTCTCATACGATTTTGATTGGATAGACTTAACATTTGCTAATACAATTCTAAAATGCAAATATTCTCATAGTTCATTTACCGTGTGCTTATTGAGTCATTAAGAACAAATTAATTCTTCAGTCGTTAGTCGTAAACCCACCTTAACCCCAAAAACTTCTCCCGGTTACATGGCCCTGAACCAACCAAACCATGTTGTCGGGCCAACAAAATGTATGGTTGGATCAACCGCGTAAATTTCTTTCACTGTGTACACACACACACATTTGGTTGGCTCAACGAGACCTTTCTCCCGGTGTAAGGTATGGATCCAGGCAGGGACGATTGGGGAGACTGAACCACTCTCTGAGCCCGACCACCACATTACAGTTTCCTTCACTGTAATCTTAGCAGTTAATGAGTGAGTGAAGAGATCTGGGCGGCTTTTAACAGCGAGGTCTTGAGAGCCGATGAGGGTGATTGAAGTGAGTATGGAGCGGCGCCGGAATGGAGGGGCGGGGGAAACGGGAGATCCCCGAGAAGACCCGCCGACCAACGGCATCGTCCGGCACGATTCCCACTTGCGAAAATCCGGTGACCCGGCCAGGGATTGAACCCGGTTCGCCTTGGTGGGAGGCGAGCGTGCTAATCGCTCAGCCAACGTGCCCCCTTAACAGTTATCTTTTAGGGGGGGGGGGATATATACGTCTAATCAAAGACTATTAAAACTTTGAACAAGGTGCCCGTATGTCATACGGACAGTCGTTTATATTCCCTCGCTTTTAAATTAATACATTTATATAATTAATTTTATTTTGAATAACAACGTAAAACGAAGCATGTGTCTGTTAAAAACTATCACAGGGCTAAAAACCATTTTTCGACAGTACAATCCCCAAGAACCAGCTTGATAAACTGACAAACTTTATTCGGTTCGATGTTGTTATAGGTGGAGGGCGCGCGCGTGTGTGTTTATGTATATATATAAAAACACACACACACACCCACACATACAAACAACCGATAGTGGCGTACAAGGTTACCACCTACTGTAAACAATGCGTTCCATATACGCTTGATCGCGCATTGCCTACATACGAAGCACTGTGTCGCGGCAGCGGAATCTAGCGGAAAATTTGTGTGCGTTTTAAATGACAACGGTGGGTCCTAGGCATTTGCAACAAGGGGACCATATTTTGTTCCGTAGGTCGTGCTGCTCAATCAACCAGCATCAGACGTTCAGACCTCCCGACGGTAACGAAGTTGCCTGAAATAAGAGAGTGGCCACCCCTGTTATTTTCCTAATGGGAAGTGATATTATTGTGCCTTTACTCTGAGGTTGAGGATCCCGATAGCATAAAACAATGCTCCGCGAATTGTACTTTCATCTCACCTGGTTTCTGATATTTCGCAAAAATACATTCCAAAATTTCAATTTTTCAGGGACTTATTACGACCTTAATATTTAGTTTAGGTGCAAAGTTTCCTTTACATTTGCCACTTCATTTTGCATAAGGAATCATCTGACGAAGTTTGCCGGTCGAATTCAGCCCCGCCCTATCTTTATACATAAAATCCTTTGTGCGCGAGTAAACCGCATCATCACTGACAAACCGCTGGACCAATTGAGACCATATTCACAACATATGTTACTGAGGTGGCGAGTAAGGTTTTTAGTAATGTTCCATTCCGATAGGTGGTGCTGGAGTCTTAACTTCTATTCCCCATGGTAAATGGGCACGAACAATAAAGAGCATTATCAGCGTTTCTGGACTTTATATTTTACTAAGTGATCATCCAGTTTTGAGGGCCATAGAGGTGTAGTCCTCGGACTACCCGCCTTCCACCTGGGCGAATCGGGTTCAGTTCCCACCAGTTTCTCTCACGGATTCTTGCGTGAGGGAATCGTGCCGAACGATACCGCTGGTCGGCGGGTTTTCTCAGAGATCTCCCGTTTACCCCGCCCTCAGGGGCACAGCTAGAAACGCATTTCGGGGGGTGATGTACTAATTTATATGCGCAGAAAATACTGTACTAAAACAGTATAATTGTGTGTATCTTTGAGAAAAAGGAGGTATTAAATGTTTTGTTGTACTTGTTATGAAATGAAACACTTGAATTTTACACTATTATGATAAATTAAGTGTAGTCTACTTCACTAACAGCCACAGACGCAGATTTGACTTGGGGATACTACTCCAATGGATTTTGTATTTCATTTCTGTAGGAATACATTATAACGAGCACAATAAATTTTTATAAAATAGGAAATTGTAATAATATTTTATTAAATTGTTAAGGAAAATGATGGGAATTAACCAACTTTATCCAAAATTATTCAAAATCGTTTGTAGCATAGTTAGACTGCTGAACTTGTTTTCTAAATTTTTCCGGAATTGTGATTTCAAAATGTTATTGTGCCCGTTTAATAGCTTCGTTGCCCCGATTTTGGATTTCAGACTTAAGGAATTATGCATACTTAACGCATGAAGAGATGTCGTACTTCTTAGCTTGCAAGAATTATAGAAAATAAAATGTAAGGCAAAATATTTTACAACATACCTCAAGTGAAACTAGTGTAAACTTACTCTGGCGCAAAGAAGAATGAAGATTGAGTGCGTTTGTAGTAGTTTCTGAGTCTCAGAAATCTTGTTTTCAAACAGTGTTTCACAATCGAAAAGTTCATTAAATAAAAATGTCGAATCTTGATGCTCAACCCATTGAATTTCATACGTCTGGATACTCATCTATAGAGTGATACCACTTCCGTTACTGCCCCTATGCAGTTCTGAATTTCTGTTACACACACTCTTGAATCAAAACTAAATTTAGAGAATAGCTTGCACAACGAACATACACAGCTGTGTGACATGACTGACGGATGAGTGATTGCAAACCCTGTATGCTACCATTCCAGCTGGCTATGCCGTCACACCCTTGGCGATACAAACATTCTAAACTGATACCGAAGTTTTCAAGACTTTTAACCATTTTTCACGCGAAAGCTGATCCGCGGATGCCATATAAGCTACTGGTACAAATTTGAGACAGTCTTCTCTAACATTGTATTGTATTGTATTCGAAAGTGTTTCTTCACATCCCCCAGTCTTACGCCTGAAGGCTTAACAGCAGCCGGCTTATAAAATAACTTATGACCTAATTTAAACTATCACCCGTGCCTTACCAAAGATTCGAACCCAGAACCTCCTGCACCTCAGACTGGTGGCGCCCCAACCGGCTGCATCACGAGAGGTCGGCTTTATCTAATAACACAAGCATTCCGCATTATTAACATAAGTAGTAGGGCGTGGATGTTCTGAAACAATTGTGCAAAAAGGGCCTATGTACCACATTTGCAAAAAATCTGATTATTGAATTATCTAAGCTGATCTGCAAATTTGCAAATCGGATTAAACAGTTTTAGAAAAAGTTTTAAAAATTCTGAAAGAAATAGGACCTTTTTGCACACGTGTTTTAGAACCCCTTCACCCCTACTACTGACATACCTCTAACAAAGTGATAACTGTTCATTCCCGCATTTGCGTAGGTCGTGTTGCCCGCTAAAGTACACAATCACAACGTTTGCCACATAGACAACAATTATAACGTAGTAGAAATAATGCACTAATTTCTCGAAAACGTTGATGTGTAGGGTAAAAATCCAAGGCGAACGTTTTGTTTACTGTGTGCGGTAAATTACTAATCTGCAGGTAACAACCAAAAAATGAGTTGTATTTTTTTTATGCACAAATGAGTTTTCAACCCCTCCTTTATATAAGGGGGTTGAAATTTGCCTCCAAATTTTTATGGGATTCACTTCGTTAATCAATAATGCATTATTCAGAAACTCAAAAGATTTATTTTCCATTCGGTAACTTTCAAGAAACAGATTCAAGCCTACAGGTTGCAAGTATATTTTCTACCTTTTTTGGATGAAAAATGCTTGCGAAGTTTGCCAATAGTGATCAGTTCAATCCTGTATGAAAATAAAACCAAACAAAATCTGGTTTAGCTTTCTAATGTATTTATTCAGAAGGCAGTTCAAGTACACAAGAGTACTATAAAGGTTAATTTTTCATTAATTCGTTTCGAGATAGCAAAACAGTCTTGGTAAAATATCCTACATATCTTCGGTTTATTCTGAATTTCGGGAGGGGAAATATCCTTATGATCCCCCCTTTTTCCCCCTACGCTCCCTGCGCCACCCTTGAATTCCCAGGGTGCTCCATACCTACCTCACTTCACCCTCATCGGCTCTCAACACCTCGATGTTAAGAGCCACCCAAATCTCTCCAATCATAAAATCTTGAATCCAATTTCACTCGACCATCGCACTTTGCTTAGCTGCGATGGACTCTAAGAGTACGATAATGATTTATGAGAAATTCGATTTGCACATACAGACGAACTTTCACTGATTATATATTTACAATCGTTCTACACATTCAACGGGCGAATCTTCGATTCCTTTCGAGGAATATAAAACATACTAGAGCTCGGTTACACGATCAAAGCTTACCGGTTTCGCTGTCAATTGTTTAAGGAAAAGGAACATCTTGTAACTGCCACATTCCTATTGTGAAGGACACGAACGGAAATTTATTAACTTCAGCCCGCACAAGCATTTAAACATAACATCTACGTTTAGAGGAACATTTGAAACTACGTTACCTCATCCTAAGTGGTATGTCCATAAATGTATGTAGAACACTTCTTTCACTTAAACGATAAATACTTTTTTTTTCCCCCGCTTCCAGTTAACGTAATAAAATTATACATATTTCAGCAGCCCGTTACCCACTCGCAAGCTGAATATGCAGCGCTTTAAATGAATGCTCGTTCCCAATTACTCGGGAAAACTATATTGAAATACAGACGAGTTCGTAGTAAAATTTATATATATAAATTATTTATTAATTTTAGAAACGGGGAAGTCATTTTAGACGCAGTTAATAAAAAAGGCTAATTTCCATTTATAAAATAAAGGATTATGCATAAACGACTGAAGTTAGGATAAAACAAGCCCATCAGTGCTTAAAAATAAGAACCCATATGAGATACACTCTGTACCATGTGTGTGTGTATATATATAATCGAGTGTCAGAGGCTTTGTGACGTACGCTAGTGCTTTTCAAAGCCCCCCCCCCCCCCCCCAACAGAAAACCTGTAAAGAAGTTATCACACGATACCTGCTACCGTACTTGGTTCTTTTACAAGCTTCAACGAGGCCTGGTACTGGAGCCGGTATACCAGCCGCTATAGGAGCTACCATGGAAGATTCCTATTACACGACAGCAGTTCGCGTACTAGCATTTGGCACCCTCGGTGGGTGCGCAGCGTGTGGTTTGTAGTAAATATAAACCCCATCCGTAGAACTGCTAACAGTTAGTAACTTGCGTAGGCCTATAAAAATACTAGCTAACACGTCTTAATATTGCCATATTACTGTTCGCCTTTTACATAATCTGGGTGCTTACTAGTATAGTTTCATTAGTTTTCTTGAAAATGTCGTAAATTCACAAAGCGCAGGAGTGTGTTATTTTTAATATTGACGACAATTATTGACCGGTTGCAAAATATAGTTTTCTCCCTACGTACCGGGATATTATCCGCATGAGAAATTTAATGATAAAATAGTTTGGGTCCGACGGGTTATTGAACTCACGCGTAAATGTTGTACGTTTAGTGCAGATCCCATATCTTTACCACTGTACTACCAGTTCACTCATACTCTTTATCATTTATATACGCTAGATATCGAAGAGTTTGAATTAATTTTTTCATACAGTAGGCAATGTTTTAAGTATTTAGAACGGTTTTAAGTAGTAATTTAAAATTGTCATTACCAATATTATTCGTCGTCGTATTTTAAATCTATTTAAAAGAATTTCAACCTCACGAAAGTAAAATCAAGATGGGAGCTTCCTTTTCCTTTTTTCTTCATCAACTCGTTTCAAGTAGTAGCCACGGGGAGCGCCCTACGCTCTGAAACTGCAACGTGATTGGCCAGGTACGAGACCCGGTATGGAACCTGCCACGGAAAATAGGACAGGTCCAGCTACCAAACCTGTGATGAAATCTGGCAGCGCCAGGCGAAAAATGGCATGACGGGTGCCGTACAGGCCGGTATAGCGGCAGCTATGGCATACCTTGCACTTTTACGAAATCTGGTACCGTGTAGTATGGCCTTTACGGTGTAAACCCTGGAGATCTGGGGAGGGGGGGGGGGGGTGGTGGACGCTCAACACGTCCACGTCAGTCTGTCCACCTATTCAACAAACGTTTGATCCAGGAGCGGCCGTCTGTCCTGCTGGTGATGTGGCGGTTTATCGTCCTACAGGAAAGCGCAATCGTCACCTGGGTAGGGTTGGTGCACAGATGGCGCAACGTTGTCCTGCCGCGTGGTACGGCCACTTTCACCTGTCGCCGTACCGTCAAAGAATGCCCCCCCCCGCCCCCCCCCCACACACACGTCCTCCAGCAGACATATCGCACCGCGCTGTCGACCAGGGAAGAACTATTTTTTGCTCTACCGCAGTGTGGAGGTTTCCACAAGCCCGATGCGTGGCGGCTGAAGTTTAACACTTTGAGGACTTCACTCGAGTGTAGTGTTGTTTGAATATTTCATTCCACATAAAAAAAAAAAAAAAACTTTCGGGTATACTTACATCAGTTCCCTATTTGATAAGGATTTTAATTAGTAACTAATTCAACATTTGCAACGAACTTCGTGAATGAACGGCAAATTTTCGTACAGTTGCGGAAATCAACACGATGGGATGTACATCCTCTTACATACGAAATAACATTTGGTTGGAAAACGGTTAACTCGGCACATCATTGGTTGACAGCCGGCTAATGCGGAAGACTAGTGTCGTTTTGACCAGTAGAATGGCGTTAGGTGACAAAAGGGACCAACGGAACACGGTGTCGCTGCAGCGGAATGGATATAGGTGATTAACGTCTAGCTTGTCTTTAAAGCTGGTAAAAGTGCAGCGTCCTCAAAGTGTTAATTGGATTTAAAGGCTGCCTCGTCGTTAGTAAATTATCCGTTGTCGTCGCACATGGTTCAAAAAACAATCACAAAATTCTACACACCTGTATGGGCCGTCTTCATTCATATATGATGTTCACGCTAAATTGAGCACTTTGAGGACCTAGTCACTTTTTTCCTATCAGCCTGTTTTTATCCTTCGGCCACATTTTAAAATTATGTTATGTAAATAATAAACACAGTGTATATATTTTACCACATTCTAAAGTCCACATGTAAGGCTACAATAAATATATATTTATTGACTTATCCGAAATGAGAGGGCTTCAAAAAGTGCTCACTTCACCCCGAATAGACTATAGCTAGGGACACCCGAATTTCGTGAAAAGATTTCCGCACGTGTTAGATTTAAATACCCTATGAGCGTACTAGCAGTTACCTTTTGCTTATCGGCTATGAGCTAAAGTGTTATGAAATACAAGTGGCCGTGAAATCTTTTCGCTATATTCGGGTGTCCCTACATTGTATTGCAAGGGGTTTGTTAACGTCCCCCGGTTTTATACTTGAAAGCTTAGCAAGGGACGGCTTACAGACTAACTTATAACATAACTTAAATAAACACTCGTGCTTTACCCGGGATTCGAACCCATAGCCTCCCGCACCCCAGATCGGTGGCGCACCAACTGACTGCACCAGAGAAGGTCGGCGCCTACATATAGTGTGAAGTGGCATGGGACTGTAGGCCATCCACTTGATGTGCTTTAAAATGCGATGGACACTTTACTCACTGACACCTGGCTCAGGTACTGCTTGCATACGGAATTCAACTTCCCCGGGGAACGTGTGAATGTGTGCAACACAGCTCCCACACTTTCTTCGTCCCATTGCCGTTCTCCTTCTGCCGCGCCGTCCTTTCTTCACATCACACACAGTTCCTTCCGTTTCAAACTTGTCACGTGATCGTGTCGTCGTTACGCATGACGGCGGCACAGTATCGAGTTCTACCCTCCGTCGTCTCTGCAACCCAATCAAATGCTCACGTTTCCAATAACACTTCATAATTCCTCGGAAGAAAACCTTGTCAGCTCTGACATTTCCTCTGCAACCGTAGTGCTGCCGCTCGTGGCTGAACACGGAACTAACAAGAGCAGAACGTTTACACGTGCCGCACACACGACATTGTCTTTATAAAGCCAAATAAACGTAATTCAATAAGATTGTCTTGAATTGTTTCAATATTATTAACCTACAAAGAGTATTTGGGACATCTGGTATAACACATTCATACACACACTCGATGTTCTTATGGTCATGTGTGTAAGTATAAGAATAAGGCGAATACATCCATAGTATAAACAAAGTCGACCGGTCGCGTGTATTTGTGATTCTGCTAAGGCTTGTAAACTACTTGATGGATTTTGATGTGGTTTTCACCATCACTTATAGAATTTCTTGAGAAAAATTAGGTATATAACACATTAATATTCAATACTAAACCTTAAGAGATACACCAAATTAATGAACTACAATATTGTATATCTGAAAAAGGTCTCCGAAAATTCCACGACATCATATGTTTATCTTTTAAGGATGGCCCACAGTAACCATTTTTGTCTTCTAGGACCTCACTTACGAAGACTTTGTGAACAACATAGTATTAATTCAATGTTAGTTACCTTAAGCATTTAGCGTAATACCTGATGTAAACCTAAACAACGCCATATTTGTAAATCGCACCCGAGCGAGGCTGGAGCGGGTCGCTAGTACTTAACTAAAATCGACTATATTAACATAAAAACGATAGTCATATTAATCGTTCTTCTCTCCCATACTCCAGACGAACTGAATGCAAAAAGGACGTATAAAATACTTGCATTTTTTATAACCAGCACCGTAAGTATGAGACGTCAATTTATCTTGGTAGGCGAGACCACGAATTACTGAAGACAGCAACATTCACAACACTGAACTTTGAAGATTGCATTGCATTTGACGATATTGAAAACAAACGAGCGATATTCACAAAAGTGATGACATGACAAGGTTGCCACTGACCTGGAAAGTCAGGGAAATTAAAATTGGTCAGGGAAACGTAATTATGGTCAGGGAAAGACAGAGAAGTTTCAGTATAAGCCTATTAAGTGATTTTGTCCTCGATTGTGTCATCGATTTTGACGGCAAAATCACTTTTTTTTTTCTCAACAAAATGTGCTACTTGGAAACGGCCTGCAGAGTCAAAAATACGATGCTGCTGCCATTTCTTGTCAGCCTTATGCCGTGTCTGAAACCACAAATATTTGGTATTTTAGTATTTAAAAGTTTAGTGTGGATGAATTCGAATGTCTCTTTACAGTGGTGCATGCGATGTGTGAACCACTTACTTGCGCGTGTTTTGGCTGAAGAACAAGGCGACCATCAAATGCCCTTTTCTGTTATTTAAATACGTTAAATTGACTTTTATGTTAGGCCTAGAAACATCTTACTTCCGTACGTAACAACATATTAATTACCACGCACATTTCACCCTTCCCATTACTTTATATTTTTGCCGAAACGCGGGGGTGTAACACGTTTGTAAACAGTAGCAAACAACTTTAATTATTTATTTTTATTTGGTAATTTAGTGTGCTCTTTCCCCTCAGTAAATTCCAACCCCAAATCCCTAAATATTTAAGGCCTAAAATTCGTCACGTAATCGAGTTAATAACCTAAATAGCCGGTTCACGGCCATTTCGAACACGGCTTTAGCATAAGCCCTAACACCGGCATGTAGTGAGGAACGAGCCAATCGCAGTCATCCCGGACTATTTTCGTCATGTTTTTTATTTCCAACTTGGTTTTAGATTTGTTGCAGTTGTATTTCGTTCACATAAACTCAAAAATTAATACGAAGATAAAATTAACTGCAATATATATATATATATATATGTTCGTAATAAAGTTGAATGAAAATATTTATTTTGTATTACCAGTTATCCTTAGTTGGCAGCATTGATTTCTCCGGTGTTTTTTGCTGTTCCAATTATTTATTGTCTGTTTCATATTAAATGGAGGTACATTGGGCACATTGAATCATGACGTCCAAAAAGACAATGTTCAATAATTTGTGGCTTGATGACACAGTTAATCCAGAGTTGGCTAGTTGGCTGTGCAAAGTGGAAGGAAATGCATATCAGGCTTTTTGCAGCTTGTGTAAACGAACATTTCAGCTCAGTAACATGGGACGGCAAGCAGTTGTCTCGCACTCTAAAGGTCCAAAACATTTGGAATTTATGCGAGCTAAAATTTCACAACCACGTTTGTCTTCATTTTTTTTCCACAAAAAATGATTCAGATCAATCATCTCTGCCTGGATGCTGTGGACATTCTACCTTGAATGATACTGAAGAACAACGAATGCAAGTTCTACAAGACGGAAAACTCTGTAAACAAAATGTTGGCACACCAGATCTAGACTCTCATGTTTCCAAAAGTGATATTTCTCGTGCAGAAATTATGCGGTGTTTGATTGTTGTTGCAAATAAATTTTCAATGAACTCGTGTAGTAATGTAGGCAGTTTATTTAAGGTTATGTTTCCCGATAGCACAATTGCTTCACAGTTTCAATTGGGCAGAACCAAGTGTTCGTATGTCATAAACCATGGTTTAGCAGGTTCACTTTTCAGAAATTCTGTCTACTCGTCTTAGCAGTAGGGAAGATTATGCCGTTTGTTTTGATGAAGCTCTCAATAACACATCTCAGAAAGGGTAAATGGACATCCAGGTTACATATTTGGATGTTAATAGGCAAAAAGTGTCTACCCAGTACTGGAATAGTCGTTTCTTAGGGTCAGCGAAAGCTCAAGATCTTTTGGAACAGTTCAGTGAAGATCTGAAACCTCTACCTAGGAGTGTCCATGGATGGGCCAAATGTAAATTTTAGCTTTCTAAAAAAAAAAAAAAAACTGGAAGGTGATATGCTGGTTGAAAATCCTGAAGGTAAAAAACTTTTAAATATTGGTGTTTGTGGATTGCACGTTGTCAATGAAGCAATCAAAACAGTGTTCAATAGTGTAGCTTGGGATCTTCACACTTTCCTACGAGATATTTATTTCCTATTTAAGGATTCTCCAGCTTGTCGGGCCAGTTTCACTAACATTACTGGCAGTGAAGTATTTCCTCTGAAATACTGCACTGTCAGATGGGTTGAAAACGTCAGTTGTTTAGAACGAGCTTTATTTGTAGTTGATAATATTAATAGATTTGTTCATTCTTCTGTAGTGCCTCATACGAAACCAGCTGGGAGCGTCTTACAGCACCTTATTGACAATCTTCTTAAGTGCAAACTTTCTTTTTTCAAGACATTGACAGCTGAATGTGAACCATTCTTACGGAAATTTCAGTCAGCAAGACCCCTGGTTCCGTACTTGTGCAGTGACCTCCACGGCCTTATAAGAATTCTAATGAGCCATGTTGTTAAATCAGAAACATTGGAAGCTGCTGACTGTGATCGTAAGTTTCTTGCACTTGATCTAACTTGCAGTGGGAATCTACCTCAGTTGAAACAAATAAACCTTGGATTCAGTACAGTGAAGCACCTGAAGAAGGTATAGGCAAATGAGAAAGACATTCTCACTTTCAGATTGGTATGCCAGAAAGTTGTAAAAACAGCTATAAAAATTGCAAGACTAGAGCCTACTTAAGTACAAATTGTTACAAGGATTAACTTCACTAAATCCACAAACTATTGCCCATAAACCACAACTTGGTCAGATAAGATTTAATGTTGTCTTGCAAGCACTATTTGAGGCTAACAGAATCTCAGAATCTGGTGTTGAAAAAGCAAAGAATTAGTACCTTTTCCTTTGCCGAGATGCAAAGGAATCATTGGAAATTTGAATTTAGCAGGTTTCTCGCTGGTGAGCCAGAAATAGAATTAGGCCTAGATGATTTCTTTGCTGGTGTATTAGGCAAAAATCATATATATGGTGAACTGTGGCACATGTTCAAAATGTGCCTCATCATTTCACATGGGAATGCATCTGTTGAAAGTGGATTTTCTGTCAATAAGTATATCCTTGTAGAAAATTTAATTGGAGCGTCTGTTGTAGCACAAAGGCATGTGTCAGATGCCATTCGTCACTTTGGAGGAGTAGAACGCATTCCCATTGACCAAAATATGCTCCTGTCTGTGAAATATTCTCACAAGAGACATGTACAGCATTTAGAAGATAAAAAACAGATTCTTGTTGCAAAAGAAAAAGCATAAAACGAGAAACGAAACATTTCTGAAGCCATGCGAAAACTTGAAGATGAGAAGAAGAAAATATGACTTGAAGCTAAAGTTGCCGAAGAACAGATTGTGGAGAAAATCGAAAATCTAAAAAAACTTGGCAAGTATTTGAATGCTTGAAAAAAAAAAAAAAAAAAAAAAAAAAACATTTGCGTTGATGCTTTGAGCATGAAATGTCGGACCTATTAAAAAATATTTTTATTGATTTTCAGACTTTTTGTAATGAAGAAAATGTACATATTTTGTGATTGGAATTGTCTCCTGTAATGATACTACAGTTATCTGATTAAAATTCGAAAAAAAAGAAGGCATTTATTTTCATTACAAGTAAACATTCTTTTTAAAACTTAATACCATATGTAATTTTTATATTACATTACCAGCAACTTGTGAAAAAGTCAGGGAACTTTATATTTTGGTAAGGGAAAGTCAGGGAAAGTCAGGGAATTAAAATGAAGAATATTAGTGGCAACCCTCAATGAGATAAATTGCAAATTAAGAATTAAGAGGAATATCCAAGCGATAAAGTAGTATGTAGGCCGAAGCCGTGGGTGGGCGAGGAGAAAGGGAGGGGGGGGGGGGTTAGGGGTTTTGAGCTTCTCATTTGTCCATTAGTATGTTTACAATTAGTATTAAAATAATATTAATAATAAATATTTAATTGTATTAAAATTATGTAATTTTTGTTCACCATAAAGCATTTAATATACAGTGAGGTGATTTTCTCCTAGAATATATCCTATTAAAGCCAGGATTCACCATGCTTAGGCGTATAGGGAATTATATGCCAAATTTGGACAAAGCTCTCTCAGACATTTTTGTGGTAGTATTTTCAACTAAAGATTTTTTGTTTGAGGTAGAACGCATCTAGATTTGTAAACCTTCCTAATTTTAATTTTTAAATTAAAATGTATTTTTGATTATTTATAATAGTGTGACATTTTATAAATAGTAAAAAAAATGAATTAAAAATTTAAAAATTAAAATTAGGAAAGTTTACAACGCCAGATGAGTTCAATCTCCAACAAAAAAAATATTTAGTTGAAAATACTACCACAAAAAATGACTTGAGAGATATTTGTCTGAATTTAGCGTAAATCTCTTTACGCCTATGCATAGTGAAGCCTGGACTTAACACGTATGTTAGCAACGCTGACACCTGTGTAACATCCCTCCCTTCAGTTCAATCAGTATAAACCTCCCCCCCCCTTTTTTTTTTTTCACGATCCACCGAGTCATAAACCGATTGAGGAATTTCTGACTACGCCACTGGCTGTATGCAGGTACACACATGTGTATTATACGAGTGCCTGTCGAACGCAGTATTACACATTTGTGTCACAAACCCAGAGGATTTTCTTACCCCCCCCCCCCCCCAAAAACTGCAATTAGTTCCTTTTTACTTTTGAGAATTAAGGCTACATTTTTGTTGTCAGTCTTTGATACTCCGTTGTACGAGAGTACTGCTAAATTGTTCGTGCGAGGTACACAAACAGCGCGTTTATAGACGCATGCACGATACTTGCCATGCGCGGGCAATAAGCGGCAGGCTTGTCGAGCCAAGACATGCGAGACAGCCGTCCAAACAACTGAGAGAGGCTAGGGCAGCTGTGCCCATACACGACGAGAACCGGCTTGATCAAATATTATTTCATATTCGACAAAGAAATGTAGCGAGTCTTTGGCTCGACGACAAGCAAGCGAGGGCCGCGAACAACGCATCAACGTGGCACATAAAAAAAACGAAACTTGTTTCAGTCAAAGAACACATTATATACATACACATATATATATATATATATATATATATATATATATATATATATATATATATATATATATATATATATATATATATATGTGCACAGTAAAAATAGGAACGCTAAATCGCGAGAGGAGATCGCCACTGAACCGCTCATTATTTGACTGTTCGGCATTCAGTCAGATGATTGTAGCAATATGCATATTATGACGGCAGTACCATACGCGACAGTCGAGTTGAAAGATTTGGGAGGCTGGTAACAACGAGTTTTTGAGAGCCGGTGAGGGTGAAACGAGGTGAGAATGGAGCAGCGCCAGAATGCGATGACGGGGGAGACAGAAGATACCCGAGAAAAACCCCACCGACCAGCGGCGTCGTCCGGCACGATTCCCACTTACGAAAATCCGGGAGTGACCCGGGCGGGGATCGATCCCCGTTCGTCTTGGTGGGAGGCGAGCAGTCTAACCGCTCAGCCACCGCGGCCCCGTGGGACATGGCGATGAGTGTCCAATATAAATCTGTCGTGCAAGCAAACTACTTGCCCCATTTGTAACACTTTGTTCCTGCTATCCCTAACTATGTACCCGAACTACAGGAAACCCGTGAAACGTTCGGTAAACTGTTTAGAAACAGTTTTTTTTAATAAACAAGTTGCTTAGTGTAGATGAGGGGCTTTAGGAACACAAAGATACAACTCAGTAAAGGCTGCTCACGGTTAAATGAGCGCTTGTAAAAGCCCTGCTTAAGATCTACTTGCATGCACGTTGTGTATTCTTCCGCCATATGAAAATTAAAATTTTCATGGGCCTCGTCGCTTTATTCATGCATCGGTCATGTGAAACTGTGGAATTATTAGGAAAGTAAATATGTTACAAATCTACTAATATTTTACACTTCCGGGCATTTAAAAACCAGAGGAGAAAGAAATATTTCCAGTTCTCACAAATGGTTACCTAACACTTTTAATTTGAAGTTAAGACATGGAACTACTTTCTCTTCATCGTTACCAACCTTACTAGGCACTCATCACTCAGTGCGTCCGATTAAAATATATGCATGCAAGAGCAGTGACTTTTTTTTAAGTGTTGTTTTCAAAAGTGCTCACTTTATCGTGAACAGCCTTTAGGAAAACATACGTGATTGCTTGTACGTGAGCAGAAGGTCATGCAGCGGTCGCAGAGAACAAAAGCAGTGCCTTGAGAAATGTGCATTTAACCGTTAACTGCATGTTGTGGTAAAGGAAATAGATGCAGGATACTCTGTTACAGGGGGGCGGGCACGAACTCTGCCCACTGCTCTGACCTGTGTCGGTTTGAAAGTCATGAGAACAGGGCGGTGCCTTTGCTTCATCGAAAGATTTATCCTGGCTGACTTTCAAATTCCTGCCACGTCGTTAAGTCTGACCTTGGGTAAGTGATACCTCAGTCCAGGAACCAAAATCAAACTTTTTTCAAAATTGATACTGAATATTAAGTTACGCAATTCATATTTAGTGTACATTAAGAGGGGCTACGAAAATCGTGTTAAGATTTTCGAAAAGCTCTATTATTATATTGAATATGAGGGTCAGCTTAGGAAGAAACAGAATCAACATTCCTTGATTTCAATCAGGTTTAAAAAAAATATAACTTTTTTATACTAGCAAATGAAAATTTATTTACATATGATAAATTTGGTTGGCAAATACTAGCACTTTGTAATCTTAAATTGTTATGTTTACAAGGGTTCTGAAAAGGATGTTACGCCAAAATTAGTTTGCTTCTTACAAGTTTCATTTTCTGAGAGTAGTAGGGGCGTACCGGTTTCATTTCACTTTTTATTAATCTGATTATCGATTTGATATCAAATTAATTGAAAGTTTTAACCAAAAAGGGTTAAATTTTAATACGATTTTAATCCGATCGGAAATGGTTAGTTCAATCTTAATCCGATTAAAATAACTTAATCCGATCTATGGGGTTAAATGTATTGAAAGGGTTAAATTTATAGAAAGTGTTAAATGTATTGAAAGGATTAATTTAATTTCTTGATTTTTCTTTCTTTATTTTTGGGTTGGGGGAGGGGGTAGCAGGATCTCTGGAATGTCCTCACTCTTGGAGCTCTGGCAGTCGATCCACCAGAGTGGTGGGTTGCAATGTCTTATATAGGCGTAGGGTTTAGTGCAAGAGCGGCCTAAGGCTATTTTTTCTAATTTTTCTAATTTTGAGGTGTTTGTAGGGATGTTGGTGGTAGATACATAATTTCTACGAATATATTTAACATATGAGAGAATGTCAGAGTGTCTAAACGATTTCTAAGAGTGGCCTAAGTGTAAATGTTATGTTTTTTGGTGGGATATTGCTCATAGATAGATGACTCTGAAAGATACGATTTACGTGTTAAACGGCTTGTTTTCGGAATGCAATTAAACGTTAGATAATTTCAGAGTGTTGTACGTATGAATAAATTATACACATCGAATCGGAAATTTCAAACGATTATGTGAATAATAAGTGCAATTACGCGAGTCCCGAGCTTAGAAAAATAATTTACATGGGAGAGAATTTTAACTATGTGAATATCATCTGGTGTCGACAAGTGCGAAATGATGACAAGTACGTGAGCTTGGAGTTAACGATCTACAGCAAAAGATCCATATAAATTAAGTGAACAAGATATATATGAGGCCTCTGACACATACCTTACATGCTCGTCTGCCTGTGAGACTGTAAGTTTATATATAGACTATTGTTCAGTTGAACGTATCAAACGTATCAAAAAAGGATGCGGTGTATTGAATACACTGATTAATAAATTACCATTTAAATTACATTGACTGAAATACAATTATTGCTGACCAGGTACTAAACTTGCAAAACGTTTGGCCCAGAACGATCAAGGAATAAACACTTTAAATAACGCTTGTAAAGAACACAATATAGTTTACGATAGAACAAACTATTTGAAAGATAGACATATAACAGATACAATTCTAGCCGATAAAGCAGCAAATATAAGGAAGACTCCATCTACATATACAGGTGAAAAGCTAGGTACTTGGGTTGTTGATAAAGTAATGCGCTCGAAGGTGAAGAGACGCATGGGCTTAAAACGCAAAACAAAACGAAAAACAAAGAAAGGAGGAATCATTCAATTTCTATTCCCAGCATTAACAGCTCTTGGATCAATCCTCGGAGGGGTTTCGGCAATTAGTAGAGCAGTTCAATCAAAAGATAAAGGAATGTATTTGAAACCTTATAAAGTTGGACAAGGACGAAAAAAACTACAAACGTTGAAAAAAAATGCAGAAAGTCTTAAATAGTCTTCCAAAACGTGCATTAACAAACAAAGATAATAATGTATTTGTAAAGAAACAGGATATTCCCTATTTACGAGGTGTGTATATGAGAGACAATTTACCAAAGAAACCAAATATTCGTGAATGTATGATTGTTAATTTAGATTCGAAACAAACTGAAGGAACGCATTGGGTTGCATTAATTAAAAACATAAATCAAACATTGTATTATGACAGTTTTGGCGATTTAAATCCTCCAATTGAAATAAGCAACTATTTAAAAAACACGCAATTAAGATACAATTGCAAAGCGGAACAATTACCAAATACAATCAATTGCGGACATGTATGTTTACGTTTTTTGGCAATAAATAGGGTACATAAGCAATTGTAATAGTAAAACATATTAGTAATATGTCAATTACGTTGATATTAAGTGGAAGTTCGTCGCAATTGCGTGCGGTATATTTCACTGTGTTAGAGTTTGATAGAGACTGGCAAATAAGTCTAATCGAACTCGTTACTTACAACAGCATACCAAACATTTATATGCATATCCAATTACTAACTGCTAATATTGGTGAAAAAACATACAAGAGTGTGATACCGATAGGATCTTATGAGTTGGACGACCTTGAAACATTCATTAAAGCGGGATTACCTGAAGATGTACATTTCCGATTACGTGGAAATCCAAATACGTTAACTAGTGAATGTATATTAACATCGATATCGATTTCTTGGAAGATAATTCAATTGCAAATATGTTGGGTTACGAACGGAGACTGATCCAGCTAATCAATCACACGAACCATCAAAACAGGTTAATACATAATGTTGGTAAATGTATGTCGTATAAATGTTAATATTGTAGGCGGTTCATATTTGAATGGAAAACCGACAAATACAATACATGAATTCATGTGTGCTGTAGCTCCAGGATATAAAATAATTGAAAAACCAAATACATTAATATATGTTCTGTAATAGTAAATAGTATTGATGAAATAGTTGTTACAATTGTCGATCAAGATGAAAAACTTATTAATTTTAGAAAAGGAAAAATTTTTGTTCGTTTACATAAAAAAAAAGGCATATAAACACCTGCATTCCGTTGAGCATTACAATTATAATGGGTATTGTTTATAATGGTGAATTCGGACGTAAGTTAGGCGGTTCTTTTAAGAACTATATGAGTAAGGGACGTATCCCGAAGACAGGAAGTATGAAAAGACGTAAACGCCAACATAAAACGCTCACTTCAAATAAGATACCAGTGAAGTAACACGAGGCAACGAATTGTATTTAAAATAATTAGGATATACTGTTAATATAAATGGAAGACATACTTATTGTTGAAGAATCCATCAGCTATGAAAATGCAATCACCAATACGGAAATACATGTGTATGAACCATTCCGAGCAGGTCCTGTACACGTTTCCTTCGGAAATAAGGATTTCAATACAAAATCGTGATATTTATATGTTACCGTCTAAATCAAGTTTAAGGTTTAGAGTAACAATTAAAAAGACAGCCGATGCAAGTAATCCAGCAACTACAAAAACAGTAAGAAATGGAATACTTCACTTAATCGACAGAACTGCATATCTGCTAAATGGAGTGGAAATCGATCAAACACGAGATGTTGAAATTACTTCCACGATAAAGAACTATCTCTCAGGAACTGTAAACGATATTTATACAGGGCTTATGGCTGGGTGGAACGATGCTAGTGATTACTCACTACAAATAAACCCAGGTGGAAAATACGAAGTTGTTATACCTTTAAGTATTGTTTTAGGCTTTGTTGAACTACAAACTTGTCATATTAAATGCTAAACAAGAATTAGTTATTATATTCGTAAATACGCATTTAAATGCTATATACAATACCGCTAATAACGAGGAAGGTGTAACATTTGAATTAAGCAGTGTGGAATGGTTAATGCCGCATATTGAAATTAACACTAGTAAACGTGTAAAAATTGTAAAATTTATCGAAAAAAAGGGAAGATTATAGACATTCTATTCAGATCGTGGGCTTTAGAGGTTTCTCCAACACTGCCAACATCGCAAAAAGTCATTTGGAATGTGAAATAAAGTTTTTCGCCGGAAAAACTGAGATATGTTTTCATTTGTTTTCAAAAAATTCGACAAAACAATTTAAAAGCGGTTCGACTAGTGTTTGATAATTGTGATATTAAAAATATTAAACTATGTCTAAACAGTCAAGCTTACCCCTATGTGAATTTAAATATGAACTTTGCCAATGGGGAATTCCTTAATTCGTATGATATGTATACAAAGTTTCAGGAAACGTATTATAACAAAACCATTTCACCGACCCTAGAACCTGCATCATCTAAAACCAGAGGAACGTTATTTGTGTTTGATGTCAGCATTCAAGATGACAGAATTACCAATGGCGTGATTGATTCACAAATTGAAATTATTGTAAATACACCATTTCCAGCAAATACGCAAGCTAATGCTTTTACAATTCACGACAGATTAGCGAGTTACAATGTAAGAGATAAGCTGGTGAAAATAATTAATTGGGTCAGTAGGCGACGATCCACGGCTGAGATGAGATGTTTTGCAACGTACAAGGATTTCAGTCTGCAGAAAAAAAAATTGATCACTAAATAATTAGCTATCACTTATATGGAAGAACAAACAACTGTATTCAGCTTCAAATCACCATTTGACTGGAAATATCTAACTCCTAAATACAAGAAAACTTATAGATGGGTTACTAACCATCACCACGGTTTAAAATGGGAGAGTGGGTGTATAGAGTATGAGAATGTTGTATATATTTGCAATCATTACCTAAATAATTGTGAAATATATGTAGGTGGAGTTGAGCAAAAACGTATTTTCGAAAGTGTATATAACAGGAAAGTAATACATATTCAAAAAGAATATAACTGCCCTTCGTTCAAACAATTGCGTAAAACATATGGATCTAATTCAACGTTTTTCTCTGCAGAGTAAAACTTAAAATAAATGTTAAGTTGGGCAATGATGACTAACTGGGGTGAAACATACTCTGATGATTCTTCTCCCGAATCCCCTTGTGGATTTTAGTTGAGTCATATGGCAATATTTAGAATGACTGCAATTTATTATATTTGCATGTATGCAACCCACTAGTTCGTGAAGATGAATCAACAAGACAACAATCACATGCTCGTGTATACAGAAATAAAAATGTAGAGTGAATATTAGTAAGTTATTAGCACGCTGGAGCAAACCATTTCAACTTTATTTCGGAAAGAAATAGTTTTACCAATTTTTTTTTTAAACTGCTTGTGTTTGTTTAACATGGATGTGTTTGGAGAAAATCCTACTTGTTAGTGTTTTGGGACGTCTTGTACTTGATTGTGTTGAAACAAGTATGTGTAATTTGTGTATGTTTGGAGCGAAATTTATCTACTAAATGTTGTTTCAATGTTAAAATGTTGTACATACATTTGGATCATGCTGTGTTTGTATATATTTTGTAAATAAATATGATGTAAAATGAATCAATTTCTTAAAATTTATTTAGCCTATTCCTTTTTTAAAAGTAAACTTGTTTTAATAAGAAAAATCTTTTCTCCGCAGAGAGGGAAAAGTTCTGGAAGCAAGCAGTCCAACCGTTTTTCCAATAACTAGCAATATAATATACCATCCTGCATAAGGCTTGGTTGTTATAAGCTGGGTTCGAGTCTTGCTAAGGTATGATTGCAATCATGTAAACATAAGAATAATAAAGAATGTATTACTGTTCATTAAACTAAAATAAATTCGTTCATGTACGTGAAAAAGGTAGATATGATAAATTTTATAGATGTTTAAACTTAAATTAATCACGTGTAATATTTCCGATTAAACGTTATTAACTTTGTAATTTATACTCGCTTCGAAATTTTAGAAGTATAGCATCTGCCAATGTCTCAAAAAAACCGTTATGTTTAGAGATCTGAGGTCTTGGCAGTGTGGCCGTTCTTTCAACATCTTTCCCAGCACTACCAACTACAGAAATTGAGATTTCAGAGGTTGGCAGTCCAACAAACCCCTGCAGAACGCACTCTAGTTTTATTATACCCTGGAGACAACCCCGTCCCTAAAGGGGAGGGCATTTCAGGTCAAAGATATTTCCACAGTCGAGACTAACAAGGTCAAAATGTCTTCCTAGATGTTTGAAATCTCTCAAACAAAAATATTTTATCCTCTACTTGATAAAAAATTAATATTCACTTTGTAAACTCTATTACGCAGGAAAATATACAGAAATTAAAAAGAACACAATACTTATATAACAATCAACAAATATTAAAAAAAAAAACAAGTTTTTACTGCCCCACATCAACCTGTATGAAAAGAAAAAAATCGATGGAAATATCTTATAAAATACAATTTTAACCAAACTGGAAACATGTTCGGATACATTAACGGAAAAAATATCCGTATATGTTTAACGTAAATATGATTCTCAATATACGAATTAAGAAAAAAAACGGGAACATATTTACTGAAATTGAATCATATCACGTATGTCGATTTAGATAAGATATATTGCGAAGAAGAAAAAAAATCCTTTAAAAAATTAAAGTAATCTTATATAAGGTTAAAAGGGATTACAACAGGGTTTTTTTTGTGAATTAATATTACTTCCTTTTTTTTCTATAAATGATATATCGTTTTATTAAATACTTTGATCTCTATTACATTGCTAATCGTTTTAAATACACTTTATTTATTTGTTATGGTTCAGCAGTTATTTTACACATAAATAAATGTTATTCATTTCTTAGAGCAAGAAAATTAGCAGAGAGTTTAACTCCAAGTTTGGGGATGCAGGTTTGAAGATATTTCGATAGTCGGTGATGCGGGAAGAGAAGGAAATGGGTGTTTGAACTTCTGACTTCTGGTTGGAAGGGAGAAATCAGGCTTCTCGAAGGTTTGACCTGGGAATTTGAAATTTTTATAAATAGTCCTTCAACCTCTACGCCCCTTCCACTTTATCCAGTTGTTTGTCAGTTCAGTTCGCTTTGCGATGTCGCGGTCGTATGAAGCCTACTTTCTTGGCTTATCTACGTAATATTTTAACAAAGAGCTTGATGACTTTGATTGGGGGTATTTCAATAGACTAATCAATGGTTCGGATGATTAAGTAAGCGGATTCTTAACTCCTTTAGGGGAAGAGGAGTTTACCTTCACATTGCAATTAGCGATGGCATCATTATCACCATCTACGAGAGTGCCCACAGCATCAGCTACTGCGTCCACATCTTCCAAGTTTGTAGCACCGTCCGCCACGGTGACCATGTTTACATAGTTTGGAGCTTTAGACTTAAGGAGAAGAAAGACAGGTGAGCAACGACTGCCAACGCCAAAGATTTGCTCCTGTTGTAAACCGCTAGATTTAACATCTCCCTCTCTAAACATCTCACTGGAAGCTGTATTTACCAATGATAATTTGTTGCAGGAATTAGATGAATTTTTAAATTTAAATTTTGTTGTATCACCTGCTCCAAGTCAGACATCCATTGAAATATTGTCACCTGAAACATAGCGAGATAGATTAATTCCTCCGGCTCCATCTATATTCAATCCGTCGCATCAAGAAATAATTTATAGCCCAATCTCATTACCTCCTTCACCAATACTTGTTATTCCAGTTAAGAAACGCAAATTAAGCTTAGGTCTTAACCCTAGACTTAAATTGTATTGAAAATTCACATTTTCGATGATGAATGATTCCATTTGAGGTATAATTTCACGAATTTTCTGATTATTAAACTATTGTAATGATTTTTTTTTACTTGTAATAGGATGAAAAGTTTTTGAAAATATAAGTTACAACGATTTATAAAGAAAATTCATTTATTTGTAATGATTTTAAATAAATTACCTTCAGGTCTAACAATTTTTTTTAAAGATCAATTATTCAGTTGTAATGATTTTTTTTAAAGCTTAACAAAATTCATTAAATGATTGACAATTTAAAGATTAATCATTCAGTATGATAAAAATTTCATTCAGGTGTATTGATTTTAATGAAAATTCATTCAGTTTTAACGATTTTAAAAGAAAAAAAGTTTGGGTGTAACAATTTTTAAAGAAACATCATTCATGATGGAAAGTTTATTATGAAACTTTATTATTGATATTTCAATCATATAATTATGTAAATTTTTTCACTCTAAACACCTTTTGACATCGTAATGGTGAAAGACAGTTTTTTACATTTAAAAAGACTGTTTGGCTTGTATAGGCTGTTCACGGTAAAGTGAGCACTTTTTAAGGCCCTTCTTAATTTTTCTTTTCATCCTTTTTCCATCTTTCTGCTGCTTTTTAATATAAACATGCAATGTGACGAATAAACACAGTGTATACATTTCACCACCCTCAAAATTTAATGCCTGATACTAAAATAAGATATATTTATTAGTGGTTAAAGCCTGTTGGGAGGACCTTAAAATGTGCTCACTTTACTGTGAACAGCCTATACATTTAACTGATAGAGTAAAGGAATATTTTTGAAGTTGTATCAGGATATGGTACAATTAATATTTTTACAGTTTCAATGACGTAAGATGGAGGTTTTTTTGGTTAAAAAAAGCCTGTTTGACTTGTACATGCAAATGTTGACATGATGAACAAAAAGATTATTATATAAATTTTTTTCATAATTTGTAATACAATATACATGAACAATTTCTGTATGTAACGTTTGTAACCGGTTAGAGCTAAACAATGTTTGTATTTCATTTAAGGATGTGGTTTGCCATGAAGTAATGATTTTAAGTTGTGATATTTTTCAGAAGGCAATGGTAAAAAATGAGGATATTTCGTTTAAAGTTATGATGTAGTATTTTTAGTACCAAGTTGTATAATTTATTCTGTCTTAAAAGTGATTACGATTTTTTTAAATTAAACATTTTCTTTCAAGTTAAAAACAAATAGTGTGAGTTATTATTTACTTTTTTAATACCTTATGTCACAATTTTTTTTCAATAATATCTTGTGTAAAACGAGAAAACAAATCTATGAATAGATATCTATCAGTATTGGTAAGCTAATGACTTATATTTAAATTTATTAATTTTTAGTTTGCTTTCACGAAGAAGAAAATGTACTTTCCTTAACTTACAATACTTGCATAGACTTTGAATGGTTGAGGTGAAAAAAAAAATTATGGAGAAAATCAAACATACCTGAATGAATGAACGAAAGGAATGAGGCAATATGTTAGTACCTTGAGACGACATTGGTCCACTCTGGCTATTCAACTTGAAAGTTGGAGCAGGACACGATGGTCTGCTGGTCAACTTTTGTGACATCCCAGGGGAATCTATTGAAAGCAAACCTCTGCATATCTTCACAAAGGTAGGTAGCAACAACCTCTGTCTCTCCTTGCCTTAAATATAAGTCTACACCAAACACAGTCCAGCAACATAAAAAAATCATTTTACATACAAACACCCAAATTACAAGAGTTCCTGTTCAAGATACAACACGATGATGCCTGGAGAAGAAGATAAACATAATAATTTTTATTAGTTTTTAAATAAAATTCAACTCAAATTATGTAACAATACCAATATATTTTCCCGTTAGTAAAAAAGTACGAATAATGTTGACATCACTATTTTCCAAATCTGAAAAACATTATTTCCACCGGTATTCATAGTGTTATGTTAAACTTAAATCGGAATCTGTTAAAATACTAAGTAAATTCAAATATATACATTTTGTGTTAGATGGAATACATTTTTGCTGCTGGAACGTTTCTGGTTAGACATAAAGCAAGGGAACACATTGGTTAGCTCGCTCGCCTCCCCGGGAGGGTCACGGTATAAAAGAAAATTATTTCGCAATGTGTGGATGTCATGTTAGACGCCATTGATATAAGGGTTTTTATAGGAGATCTTTATCGTTTACCCTAGTCTCGCGCACGACTCATGCTTCTACCCTCATCAACTCTCAAGACATCGATGTTAAGAGCCATCTAATTCTCTCCCAATATTATCTTTTTCTCTCCTATACATTGAATTGATAGTGAACTCATTTCTTAACGAGAGAGTACACGTAGAAAACATTTCTTAATGAGTGAATAAAATATATCTTGTATTAATACTTGTAAAAACAGTTCTGTTTTAACGAGTATATAATAAAATAAGTCTTGTGTGATTTTACAAATCATAGTTTGCTAGATTCAAATATACATTCGTTGTTGTTGGAATGTTAAATCTAGGGCTTATATTGGGAACTTGATTTTAAGGACTTGTAATATTTTTTTCACTTTTCATATACTTAACCTGTTGTGCAAGGTTGAAGGAACAGCGAGTCGGGCGAAATCTCTAGGGGCATGCATTCAGAGTGTCTGCGATGTGAAGTAGGGGAGCCACCACTAGAAAAACATGATCTGAATACTGTAGCAAGGAGGGCTCTTTGTCGCGAAACAGGTACTGTAGGATGCCAACTCACGAAAAAATACGAAAAAGCATTCCCAGGGCTGAGTCTGGGGTGCTTAAACTGGTTTTTGCGAGCTCGAGACTCGATCGATAGCGCAGGTCTTCAGAAAAAGTCGCCTTCAAGAAGGGGGGTGGTAGAGGGCACGTCCCTCTGGACACGTCTTGGAGGCGAGGGGTGGTAGTCATTGTGGAGTCGGAGCAGCTATGAAAAGGAGGGTGGGAGGGGCCGGACTGTTTGGATAGGGTCGTGTACCTCCAGACTCTGGTCGGTTCTGAGGGGCGCAGGGAAGGATGGGAGGGGGTGGCTACAAGCAAGCGGGACCCGATCGGAGTGCAAGTAGGCAGATGACGCCATCTTGAATCAGATGGGTGACTGACCCCCCCCCCCCCCCGATCTCGTTGATGAGGGCTGGTAGGGGGTGGCTGGCATCGTTGAGTCGTGGTGAGGGGTGTAGGGTATGGGGGGGGGGGTGGTTGGGGTGTCAGGGGGTGGCAGGCAGGTCTCCTCTAATCGGAATGCAACTAATCAGTTGTCGCCATCTTGCCTTAGTGCCAAAAAAAATTTGACGATCGCAGAAGTGTGCACTTACGAGGGGCAGGAAGGGTGTGAAGGGAGTGAAGTTACCTCAGCTATCCCACTTGGCGCCATCTTCAGTTGCTCATGTACACTTGGAGGAGACAGACGTGCTACTTGTTAGCTCCTTCATAAACACAGCATCTCTACACACTTGGCGGCCGATGAGCTTACGATAGGGGGTTACCTGACCGGCGAGCATCATACCTTCATTCATCTCTAGTGATAGCTCCAATTCACATAGTATTTTATCGGGAAAATATAAATTTAAGTGTGTTAATTTATTTTTTTGGATCGATATACTGTGTTTGTGATAAGATTGTCAATTTCTGTGATCAGTAGACGAAAATACCATTTGTATTAACAACTGCAGCGAATTTCATAAACATTCACAGTAATTTAAAGACAGTTGCCTATCGGACGTAAGTGCTACTCATTCATACTTCGAGCTGACTAATTTTAATATATAAGGTATGTGATTTTGTCTGGTTTAAATCGTATTCACAGGCTGAATCGCGAATAATTGTAAATGTGTTTAGGAAGACTGTCGTTTAATTAAAGTAATTTATAGGGAAATTTTTGCTTTGTTAATTAATTCATTTAGGAGAGTCACGTAATTTCTTTTTACATGTGGATCATGTTTCTGAAATTCCTCCTCTCTAGTCTCACAAGCAGACGGACGTGTAAGGTATGTGTCAGAGGCATGGTATATATCTTGGTCGCTTGATTTATAAGAACATTTTGTTGTAGATTGTTAATTCCACACTCACATAATTGTCATAGTTTAGCACTTGCCGACACCTGATGTTATTCACGTAATAAAAATTCTGTCTCATGAAAATTACTTTACTAAGCTCGAGACTCACGTAATTGAACTTATCATTCATGTAGTCGTTTGAAATTTCCGATTCGATGGGTGTAATTTATTCGTATGTACAACTCTCTGAAATTCTCTAGCGTTTAATTGCATTCCGAAAACAGATTGTTTAATATGTAAATAGCATGTTGCAAAGTCGCCTGTCTACGAGCAATATCCCACCAAAAAAATCACAAATTTTCACTTAAGCCACTCTTAGAAATCATTTCAAAACTCTGGAATTCTTTTGTGTGTTAAATGTATACGTAAAAATCATCTATGTACCACCAACATCCCTACAAACACCGCACGATTAGAAAAATTAGAATAAATTAGCCTTAGCCCACTCTTGTACTAAACTCTAGACCTATATAAGACATTGCAACCTACCACTCTGGTCAGTCGGTCTAACAGCTATACTGCCCTAGTAACCTGGCGATCTATATGATCACCGGGGAAAGTCACGAAGCCTGAAATACACATATTATCTCAGTCAGGCCCATTAGGGTCAAAACAGATTGCAGGTAGGGAGGTTAGGTAAGTATACCAGGAACTCCCCAAAAACATGTCCCAGACTGGGACTTCAGGTAATATCTGACTTTTTTTTTCCAGTCGACTGCCAGAGCTGCAAGGCTGAGGAAATGCCAGAGTTCCTGCTACTCTCTCCTCCACACAAAAAGAAAGAAGAAAAAATCAAGAAAGAAAATCAACCCTTTCAATAAATTTAACCCTTTCGATTTTTGAACGGATTAAGAAAATTTTAATCGGATTAAGATGGGATTAACATTTTTTAGATCGGATTAATATTTGATTAAAATTTAACCGTTTTTGATCAACCCTTTAAATTAATTTGATATCAAATAGATAATCCGACTAATCAAAAGTGAAATGAAACCGGCACGCCCCTACTACTTCTGAGCTTCTACAATACTTACACGATTGTTTATAAGTTGTTTAGAGCACTGGAACTATTCCTACGAGCTTGAAGAGTGAACTAATTTGTAAAATAAATATTATATGTATTGACACGATTGAGCACTTTGAGAGGATTTATGGATAAACGATAATTTTAATTCTAGATAATTTAAGGCGTAGTACTTCACCCATTTATTTATATTAGGGGATTCGCAGTAGCTAGGGATTACAACATTTCGCGAATTAATTTTAGGACATGCTATACTTCAAACACATGTTTATTTCTGTTATTTTTGCGATTAGATCACAGTTTATCAGACACGCCCAGGTGAAATCTCAGTCATTAGCAGATCTGTAAGGAAACAAGCACCGAATGGCGTGCCACCTGGCCTGAAGTAAAACAGAGACAGTAGCCAATGAACAGAAAGTTAGGGCTCGAAAATTCATGCGAGCGTGGAGTCTAGCCTACGGCTTATTTAAAACGCAAAATTTTCCTGTCCCTAGCAACAACTCACCTCACAAGCATGTTTCGAAGCCCGCACGTTCACTCTTTGAAGAACACCACTTTACTCAAAAAGGTTACTTGATAGAGTGCTAGAAAAAGTTGACTGACTAGTTGCACGAGAAACTTGTTCTATAGTTTTGTAATGCCCTAGTACGCAAAAGTTTTCTCGTTATATTTCGTCGTTTGGCAGCACCATCACAAAGTTCAGTCACTAACGACGATTGAATGGCAGTATTCTTTTTATCAGATGTGCTTAAGAATTTCACAAACATGTAGGCATCCCCCCAGTGTTGCAGTATTCTTCAGCATTTCTCATGCATGCACATCCAGCGCTCTCACTACACTGACGGGAGTAATTACTCTCAGCCTTATTGAGTGTACGGCTCGCGGTAAGGTATTGATTTATCTTTCCCTATTTCTCCTTGGGAGAGTATTACCCCAACCACCAACTGCTTCGCATCTGTAGTTAGCAAAAATTGTTTTGAAAAGTCGGCATATTAAAGAACTTTCCAGTTATTAAAAAGCCTTTTAGAGTCTAAAATGCTGTTTCTTGTTCTTCTCCCAAATGAAAATTGACATCCTTTCTGACAAGATTATATAAAAGTTTGACTGTGTGACTTAATTTCGGGATAAATGTTATATAATAAGAAGATAACCTGCAAAACATTTTTACTTCTCTTGCACTCTTTGGTATGAGGTGATTCTGTACTTTTGATGCCTCTTCTGAATCTTGTCTGACTCCCGAATCACTAATTATGTGTCCTAAATACGTGGCCTCCTTGCGCAAAAATTCGCAATTGTCCGGCTATAAATTAAGGTTGTGGTGCCTCAATTTTTCAAAAACCTCGCGAAGTCTACCGTCATGAATTTCTGTTGACTGACCATAAATGACAATACCGTCGGGACAGACTAAGCACTTCAGACCTATTAACCCTGTCAATACAGTATTCATGTACCTGGAAAACGTTGCATGTGCCCCTTTTAGCCCAAACATCATCCTTTTCATTTCGAAATGGCCAGAAGGTGTACTAAACGCTGTCTTTTCCTGACCTTCCTGTTTCATTCTTACCTGTAGGTACCCACTAACTAAATCCAACGTAGTGAAGTATTTGGCCTGCTCTATCTGGTCTAGGATCTGCGTTATAGATGAAATCGGAAAAACTTAACCTATAGAAACTTGGTTTACTTTCTTGTAGTCCACCACTACTCTGAATTTGGGTTTTCCTGAAGCGTCACTTTTTTTTTTGGAATCACTAAGATAGGTGAGTTCCACGGGCTCTTACTAGGTTCAGTGCTCCCATCCCCTAACATCTGCTTTTCCTCTCGACTCACTTCTTCCTTGTGAGTTTCAGGGGTACGATAAGGACCCTTGTACATAGGTATAGGTACCGTGTTCATTAGACTTAGTATAGGTCACCTGTCACCTGGGAGGTGTCACTAAATGTCACTAAATTATCTACATAATTGTGGTAAATTTTCCCTTTCCTGATCACGCAAATGGCCTAACCTCAGTAATGGTTCTAATAATTCCGTTCTTATGTTGTGTTCTCGAGGCCACCAGTAGTATTCTCATTTTCGCGCCACCTTTCGAAGTTTAAGGGAGGAACCTCTACATCTACCTCTTTCTCATCTGTGTTTATTATAAAACCTACACATTTTCCTTCCTTAGCCTCTGTTAAGCTATCCCTTAAATATACTCCCGGAGCTAGCCCTCGTTTTGGTATTAAACCTAACCCTTCTGGGGTTGTGTTTACTTGCACTGTCTGTTCACACCTGGCTGAAATTGAAATTTTCAAAATCCCCATTTGCCTATCTCGTCCTAGAATTCATTTCTTCCTTACCTACTTCTAAGGTATTGTCTCCAAAGTATAACATAGCTTTCGTGGCTCTCAAAAAGTCTTCCTATTATATAGTCATGAGGACATACTGTCACAATATGGCACTTTTGCCGTATTTTAAAAGAATCCAAGCTCTGTAAGAATAATTAATGACATAAATTCTAAGTTATATAATGTCAAAAAATTGGGTTTGGCTGTGTTGGGGACACGGCCGTTTGTTTCACGTGAATACGTCTACGTTGACGCGCTCGGACGCCCTGATGTATATTTTACGTTACCCGCACCGCTTCACTAGATCATATGGGGTTTTATGGGTATCACTGGATTGATTTTGAGATGCTCTTTCCAACCGTATACGATTTCTGTATTTCGACTTGGCTTTTTTTTTTTTTTTTTTACGAGTATAGGTCGAAATTGTGTTAAGTTTTCTTAATAATTTACATTAAGAGCACACAATTTCACCATAACCACGTCACAAAGAATTTTTAATAAACGCAATCGGTTGATCTTGACGAGAGCTGTCGATTGAAACCTAAACGAGCGATGTAACTTCTCCTAGTCAAAAGTTATACTACGCGGAAGTTATGAGACGTGGCGAAATGAGCTCAAAATTGCTCCCATCCATCCTCCCCCCCCCCCTCGCGTGATGCTTCAAAATCCTCACTCAACGTAACGTATTCTTCGATCCTTTGGCAATCGATTGGTGCTATTGAATTTTGAATGTAGACGATAGATTCGGAGTTGCAATGCCAAACTGTATCCCACGATTTTGTTATCATCAGTTTTTTCTAGATTGCCTCCCACTATGGTCGCAAAATTAAAGACGTATTCACGTCAAAAAACGTTCTTAACACGAAATTTAACAAGTACACCGCAACGTGAATGTGGAGTCAACGAAAGAACCCAACGACCGCAATTAATCCTACGCGTAGATTGGGAGTTTCACTTCTCGGTTGAGAATGTCGAGAAGCATACTTCCATAAGAACATCGACATTAAGAACGCCCGTTCTGTATGCAGGACTAAACAAGTCCTGTGCTAGCAGTTTTGCTTATTATTCACGTTTCTTAAGCTATTTCCAAATAAAAATATCTAAAGCCACCGCGTCTTTTTTCCTGTAATTTTCAAGGACAAGCTGATTATTTTCGAACGACTTACCGCTTCTCATAGCATCAACACTACAATAACTAAAAAACATTAGAAAAAATATTCATCCGGAAAATACTGTCGCGGACGTCTTCTTCCGCCATAGTGTGAAATAAAAACAATTTCTATGTTTGTAATTTCTATGCAAGAGTACGAAAATACATTCTGTTTATAGGTATTTAAAGATTGAATGAAACGGCTACACCGCTCTTTATCGCGAGCTTTATATACGTTCCCCGTGAATTAAAAAAAAAAAGAAGTAGAAATGAGGTTAATAACTTAAACGATTATCATAGAATGGAGTCAACGCCATAATAGTTTCTCTTTTAAGACCTTGACGTAAAAGGCGTTTATTTATTTCTGAATCATGGAAATTTCAGTGCGGTTTTGGGCCTTAATTACTGCACCCTCTTTAAATTACCTGCTTCGATAAATACTCCCTTTCGACATGAATCTTTATTCACATGCGGCAAATGTAAGGGACGTCTTCACATATTCTCGGAACAATATCGTTCGCGAAGCCATTGGAAAAGCTTCGTAGCGGAGGCCTCTTTTCAGTTCATCCGCTTATATTCTCTAGAACCTTCTATAGTACTGAATCACCAGTAAAACTATCCCTGGAAATGTTTTCATTACGGTCGCTACTGATTGCAGGATGAGCGAGAGTTGTTTGCTACCTATGGTCTACCTGTGGTAGACTGTCTACATAGCAGAGAGAAAATCGGATAGAGTGCGTGTGCAAGTTGCGCATTAGACACTCGCCGAGTTCCAACGTGGTCTGCTTTCCTGCCAATAGAACTATTAGAAACAACGTGAATAGGATTTGGCGTTAGTAAAAAGCCCACGTCAGTAAGTGCTCTGAGATGTTTGGATGTGCATTTCCTCTAGCCTAGTTTTAATGCAAATATTCTCCAATCACGGTTATTTTCGACTTTTCTAAAGCCCCGCTGAAGTTATACTTCCAGGATTTTTCTCCGCCTTGTGGAAACAAAGCTTAGAAAATATCACTGGAGAGCCAACGCACTGCATTCGCGGGCACTCCGTGTAATAATATTTTGCACGAGAACTATTTATTACCAGGCGCTACCAGCACACATATTTTCTCCCTATCTTTATTCATATGACGTTGTTTAGGTTTACAGCAAGTATTCACATTAAATACTTAAGGTAACCAGCATAGGAGTAATACTGCGATGTTCATAAAGTCTTCGTAAGTGAAAGACAAAAATGTTTACTGTGGGTCATCCTTAAAAGATCAACATATGCTGTCGCGGGCTTCTTTGTAGACATTTTTGGGATGTACAATTCTGTAGTACATTAATTTGGTGTATCTCTTATGGTCTAGTTAGAGTAAGCCATGTAAGCGCCCAAAAAGCGACTTTTTACGACTTGATTAGAAAACGTCGACATTTCTCTACTGTCATTCCATTAAATATTTATGTGTTATAGACCTAAACCTTCCTCAAGAAATTCTCTAAATGATGGTGTAAACCGGATCAAAATCCATCAAGTAGTTTAGAAGCCTTAGCCGAATACATAGACACACGCGGCAGGGCGACTGTTTTATGCTATGTATAGATAAATGAAATATCGTAAATTTATAGATAAATATAAGTAGAAGTTCAATTTAACAACAAATTACGTACTTTTATGTTAACAAACGTTTGTGATACGCGACACAGGCATATTCAGGAAAGAGCCAAATACGTCATGCATGAGGTGTTTTTTCAAATGTTTCGTTCAAAAAGTGTGAAGAAACTGCGAATCGACTATACAGTATATTACTGTTAAAAGATGTTCACGATAAAGTGAGCACTTTTGAAATCAACCTTAGAAAAATGTCACTGCTCCTACCTGCATATACTTTAACGGGCACACTGTGACATGCGCCCAGTAAAGTTGGTTACGAAGGGTTGGGAAGTAGTTCCATATATTAACGTCTAGGTAACCACTTGTGATAACTTATATTACTTTACCTTTTTGTTTTTTTAATACGTCGAATTGTAAAAGGGACCAGTTTTGTACACATATTTACTTTCCTTATAATTCCAGAGTATCACCTGATTGACGCAAGAATATAGATATGAGGCCCATAGCAATGTTAATTTTACATGCATACAAGTAGATTTTGCAAGGCTTTCTAAAGTGCTTATTTTATAGTGAATAAGCTATAATATAATTATTTAATTCATATAATAAGGTGGGCCTGCTGAAAATTCAAACCTAAACAAACACGTTCATCGCTGCTGATCACGTGGCCTTGACAGCTGTACCGGCTATGAGTGAGTTAATGTCGGGAAACACACACAGAAGACGAAACTCGGTATATTTCATGTCTAGTCTATGGTCTAGACCAGGGTGTCAACTTGGTAAACAGAGTCAGTGAGTGAGGGGATTTGGGCAGCTCTTAACAGCGAGGTCTTGAGAGCCAATGAGGGCGATTGAGGTGAATATGGGGCGACGTCGGAATGAAGGGGCGGGGGAAGCGGGAGATCCCCGAGGAAATCCGCAGACCAGCGGCATCGTCAGGCACGATTCCCACTTGCGAAAATCCGGTGACCCGGCCGGGGATTGAGCCCGGTTCGCCTTGGCGGGAGGCGAGCAAGCTAATCGCTCAGCCACCGCGGCCCCTAGTCGGAGTCAGGTGCTTCACAAAAGGAGTGGACAGTGCAGTGCAGATCCAAAATGTAAAACAAAATTGTAAAAAAAAACCCTAGTTACTGAAAAACAAAAATATTGATATTTCGGTTAAACTTTTGATTTCGTAGCAAACTTTTGTATCGTGTAAATGGAAACGTCTTGGTGAAACTGTAAATGCGTCCCATTCGCATGTCGGGAAATAATTGGCATGACCACATGTGATGGGAATCAATTGGTGTCCGAAAACGCACTGGGAGATAAGCTTCTTGCCCTTTTTGCGGTCTAAATTATAGATTACCGATATAGTCCATTCGCGGTTTCTTCGGCCTTTTTGAATCAAACCCTTGAAAAATCTCCCCACGTATGACGTGTTTAGTCATTTCCTAAATATGCCCTGTATCACAAGCGTTTTATACTCGTGTTCATAAAAATTACCTTTCTTCCCTGTTAAATTGAAATGTTATTCATATTTTATGTATTAATTATAATGCTTTATTTATCAATAATTTAAATAACAACGGGGAGAAAATAGGTATGGTGGTAGCGCCTAGTGAGAAATAGTTCTTATACAAAATACTGTTACAACTGAGTGCGCACGAATGCGGTGCGTTGTCCTTCTGGTGTAATAATCCAGGATTAGTTAATCTTAGTTTGCACGAGGCGGAGGAATATCCTGGAAGTAGAACTTTAGCAGGGCTTCAGAAAAGGCTGAAGTAAACGTGAATGGATTATAGTAAGGAATGTGGTGGTACAATTCATTAAAGGTTTTTTTTCGTAATATGTAATACATTTTCGTTACGTATAGCTAAATATAAAACGCCAAGTTTGCCGGATTTTTTGTGTAGTTATCACTGTATAATAAACAAGGCTAAAAAAACAAAATAAATACATAGTTTAATAACACGAGAAATCTCGAAGAAATTCTGAGATGTATTAATAGTAGTATGGACCCCCGTGCGAACTTCGCGTCCAAGGTCAAGAAGCGAGGGAACGATACGAGCGACACTAACACGCACGAGTAGAGCCAGCATGTCACTTCTGGATACAAATGCGAGGATTTGTGCAAGAGTGGCCTAAGTAGAAGGCGTGTGCAAGAGTGGCACAAGTGCCATTGACTAATTAGCACATTGATATGCAAAGGAGATTGAAGAATTGTTTAATTAATCGATTAAATAATTTGTCTAATTCGATTAATAGATTAATTCATTTTATTAATAGATTGATAAAATAATTATTTAATCAAATTTTTGGTTGATTTTTTTGTTTAATATAAAAAAAAATGTATTTGGTGTTGAAAGGGTGATATTGGCAGAGCAGCATCGATGTGTGCTCTGTGACGTCCTGGAGACAACGAACAGAGTAGTGGGTTGTAATTGTTTATAGAGGTGCTGATGTTGGTGTAATAGGAGTATAAGGGACATTTTATTTATTTGTTGGGAGCACTTGTGACTGATATTGCGAATAATGGGGGCGGACTACATGTTTTCGGCGAAGTAAATATTTTTTAAACAAAAAGAGACGTTCAAATAGGTTACCGATCGAATTACTTAAAACCCAATTGACCAAAATACTTTAATTGTGCGATTACCACAAATTCACTAAACCGACTTTAATCATGTGATTATGGAATTTATTCCACAAAACTATTTCAAACATAAGTGAAGTCATCAAACAAAGTTAATTAATCAAACAAGCAAACCACCTAGCTAACACAATAAAACGAATTACAACTCACCATCATTCAAGACCTCCCTGTCAAAGATCCTCTCCCAACAAAAGTACACAAACACGAATATAAAAACGTACTTCACTTCGCCCTCATCGGATCTCAAGACCAATATTCTAAACACGTAACGAAATACAGGTAAACCCTACGAATTGAATGATTACAGTAAGAAATTAATAGTAAAACCAATTCGCAAACCCTGTGTATTCTATTAAATCTCACTATATAATTAAACCACACGCACGAAAATTATGTTTAAACCTAACAGAACTAACCAAGAAAATCGCTTTGCTACCACCAAACTTTAAAAACACAGTACTGCAGCTCTTACAAAACGTTTTCCATCTTACGCTGGCGGATCGGCACTCTCAACGCTCGCCTAATGCGAAAGCCTGGCACAAACATTTAATGCAAATTAATCAAACCGAAGCATTTATACGAACATGCGAGACTTTAATAAACGAATTTGAAAACTGTAAGTGTATTGTGTAGGAAACTACATCACTTGTCCATAGCTTGCATTACCCGACCAGGCAGGCCGGCTGCTCTCTTAGAACTATTGACTCCCATGAGGCAAACATTTATCCGCTCACTCCCACCTAGAATCCTGCGAGATGTGTCTTCACCCCCTCTTTTAACCCCGAAAGACGTATTGCGCAGGCACGGCGGAAACAAGCGAAGATCTAGTCTTCCCATCCATGCCCCTCAACCAAGGACAGACCTAAGCCACTATGATTGCTTAGCTCCCGATACTCTCCACACAAGCAAGTGTGGATAAACGTGTAGTTCAGAGTTTCCTCTTTCCATGCGCCTTCCTCCTAACCCAGCCGGTCCATCCATCTCGACTGTCTGTCTGCTCAAGTTGTCATGCACCTTCTCTCTCTCCCTCCTCCTCCATGCTGCCGGCAGTGACAAAGAAGCCACCCCCAATTCTCACGCCAAGACAGGTGTGGTGCTGGTCGGGTGGGGCAGCATAAATCACCTCCCCATGAGAACCAACTCCCCCAGCAAAATTTCCTATACTATAAACGTATTCCCATCATGTCTACAAAAAACTATGTTTATTCCTTTAAAATATTTTAAGTCCAGGAAACTCTTACCCAAAGAAATATCCTGAAAACAAACCAATTTAAGACATTTCCAAGTAGAGATGGAAATATTAAATTGTTCAATGATCACACTAAAAACTAAATATTCGAAAATCCGTTTTTCCATTCTTTAAACATATCACTACCAAACAAGTTGCTATCAAAATATTTTGTTGCCAAACATTTTGATATCAAATGTTTTTGATGCCTAGCTAACACGATTCGATAAGCATTTTAAATGTACATACACATATATTCTAAACTATGTTTTCTTTACAGACCTAAAAGTTGTTAAACCAATCTTTTTATACACAAAAATTAAATATGATTTTACAAATGTGCCCATCCAATATTAGCAGAAATGTTAATATTTTGAACAAATATATGTAAATACCGCATTTCTAAGTTAAAATTAATATGAGAGGTTATTGCAATGTAACAGTATTTCAACAAAAAACTGTATGTTAGTCATTTAAAACCCCGATAGGATTTTGAGAGCTAATGAACGTATATATTTTTCTAAAATATGTTTCTACGAAACACAAACTCTGTTTATAATAAGTTAATTTTACAATTCCTGACACCTAAATATATCAGAAAGGCATATACATGGACATATGTGTATATTTTATTTCAAAATACTACAATTCCAACTACCCGACACAATAGTACTAGTACGCAGAGAGCAGCATTTCAGGCCGAAAGCCAAGATCGTAAATTTTTTGTCTGTTTCCCAACACAGTTTTCTACTCTGCACTTCACTGTCTTCCTCGATGTGCCGAGAGCTTACAAAACCTTTTGTAGGTCTAACATGGACAGTAACTGTTCATAATTCATGTCCCATCCTTCCCCGCTCCCGACGACCCGCAAACACACAGCTCTACCATACACATATTATTTGTAATAAATAATTTCCAACACAAGTACATAAAAACAGTTGACTTCGTTCGCCAATCCCGCGGCAAAATCAGATTACGCCTTAGGACAGGGTTCGATTCCCGGTTAAGGCGTGGGTAACATAATTCAGTGTTCTTATAAACATTACAGAATAATAGGTGGTACATGAACATTTATGTATGCAATGCTTTATGAGTAATTATATATAATTACAAATTATATCATTAAAATAAAAATTACGATGAATTGTTATTTCAAACTATACGTACTGCATTACAAAGACTATTACATTCTGGAATCATATTGCAAAAGAAATCCGTACGAAAATTCTAATTAAATGTAATTTAAATTAAATGCAATTGCTAATACAGAAGAAATAGACATAGTTCAAATTAAAGTATCAAATCAATATAATTGTAAATGAGAAAATTCATAAAATGTGATACTTCGTTAAAAAATCTTCTAATTTCACGTTAAAATAATTTCATTCACTAAGGAAATAAAATTTACTTTGGTAAAATTACGTTTTATTATCAAATCCGGTTATTTCCCTTGTCCGTACAGGTTCCCTGGGGAGGGTAGGGAGGAGGGTGTCGGTTTATATATGTACACACGCAGGAGCGCTGCTTGTCAGTGTTCATCCAACTGCCGAGGGGTTCGGACCGTCTCTCTGGGAGGGCGTTTGAGGCAGCTGGCTAGGAGAGAGGTGCTGCAGCGCACTTCATTTCACTGTTGGTGAGCAGTTCTTGTTAGAACTGTTCACTTTTGTCAGTGAAGAATAGTGCAGATAGTTCTTTTTAGAAGTTCCACACAAATTGAAAGTACAGTTTCCTTTAGTTTAGTTAGGTTTAAATACAAAAATTAAGTTTCTTTAGTACTACGAGAATACGGAGCAGTCGTCCCCTACCTCCCTGACCTTGTCTCTGGTAGAGGGGAGAGATTAGGAGGGAGGGTCTTGTACGACGCACACCAGCCAACAGAGTGAGATACACTGTAGACACATTGTACACCTGTCTGTGACCAGCATGAATACAACCATGGAGACCCAAGTCTCAGCGAATCCGGAGAACATAAATGCGAATCTTCGATATTTCTATTGGGATTTTATTAAATTAGTATAACTTTCGTAGTATTTGTAAAAAAAATTTTTTATTTCATTGTATTTTGCTGGGAGTATTTTAAATTAATTTTACTTCGTTATTAAACACTAGTATAAATTGTCTTTAGATTTTTATGTGTTTCTGTTAAATATTCTGGGTTGGCATTTGAATAAAATTTATTTAACTTTCATACGAATTAGTTAAAACTTTTAGGTTTCACTTAAAATCAATTAAAATTTAGAATTTCTGGCATGTTTTGCTTAAATTTTATTCGGGTTTATGTAAATATTTATAAATTTGTTAGTTTTATGTATTTTGAGTAGTATTATGTGTTTTTAAGATTTTTCAAGGGTGGGTTTTGGTTATGACTGATGTGTGAATTATGGAACAGCTAAAACAAGGGAGAACTAAACCACTTGTGCACAGCATACTTGGAAGGTGCATAGCCTTAGCTCCCAAGTTTGTTCTAAATGAGTGGTTTGGTGAAGGATGACTGTAATGATGTATGAATGGACCTTGAGTAACTCTAACAAATGAAATGTTTTGATGAGTGATGGGGTGGTTTTGGAATATAATTCTAAGTGATTCTAAAGGCTTTTCATTTCAACTTCAAAGTTGTTGATTAACTGTGAGTATATGTGCGGGGAAAGTTGTTTAAGTAATTCTAGGTGGGTTGTTGACGTATATTTGAGAGTCTTTAATGGAGTAGATTGAGAGACACTCGGTAACCACCATTATTCTTATAATGAACATAAGGTATGACAATATCACAGACTAGGGATCTTTCTACACTGTTAAATACTCACAAAAATATGTTGAAACCATATAGGATATAACATTTACTACTATGAGAAAAAATTAGTGACTAGGTGTATGACTGTGAGTATGAGTGAGGGGAGAAATGTTGCAACTTTTTTTAAATTTAGTTAGTTTTATGTAGTTTTAATACAATCTGTGTGGGTTGCTGTGTGTTTGGGTGTGAATTATGGAATAGAGAAAAATTAAGAGGGAACTGAGCCAGATGCACCTAGCATATTCAGAGGGTGCATAGCTCTGCCCTATTCTCTATTTTGAATGCATGTGGAGATGGGTGACATATTGATTTACAAATGCACCTGAGATTTCTAATGATTTTGAAAGGTATGAAAACTGGGTTGGGTGGGAAGATTTAAGTATATTATTTAGTTGTAAAAGTATACATTTTTTCAATTTTCTAAAAAATTTAAAACTTAAATTTTTTTAAAAATTTAAACATGTGTTTTAAGTGTGTAGTTTTAGAGTGTAACATATTAAATCCCCTTGCTAAAAACATATACTTTAAATTTTGATGGTGTCAAATCCTTAAATTTTTACAGTGTCGAGTATTTCATTTTATTTTTAAAATAAATATTTAAAGTTTTGTGTTAAACAAATCATTTTTGCTAGTCAAAATAAAATAACTTTCTTAAATTCAATACATGGGTAAAAGTATTAAATGCTTTGTAAACACAGCTTGCTTGTTATGAAGCACAAAGACCATGCACACATCAGTGTTAGAACAGCGCTCTAAGTGCCTTGCTGTGTAGTGAACTGGTAACTGTCACATGCTGGGCGAGTGCTGTCGACCATGCAACTCACTCTGCGATGTCCAAGGAGGGGATGTGGAGAGGGGAAGTGGAGGCCACAACTCTCGGGGTGGTGATTAGTGTAGGTGTGTCATGGAAGGGATGGGCCTCTGCAGCACGGGGAATAGCGACAGCGCATGCACGGACAGGCAGCCATGTGGAGGGAAGGGGGAAAGTCGCTGGCCCTGTGTCTGTAAGCTGGTGCCTCGTGCATGCAGGCTCGCTCTATTCTTCCTTCATCATGCTGTTTGCCCATGACTCCACTAGTTTCATGCAACTTGCTTCATGACCATGTTTCACTGACACTCTCAGCAGCTGATGCTCAGCTGCTGTTTCTGTAAACCACTTCACTCTCCACGACTATTCTTCCTCGCTGCACACGTCCAAGCTCACCCTCGTCTTGAATTTATGCCTCAACACGCCTCCCTCGCCACTGCTGTGCATGGTCCCACTTGTTCCACATGCTCTCTTGCAGCGACTTGCTTCCCACATCTTTGTTGCGCATGTCCTAGCTCGCATCCCATCACTCATTCTAACCACCTGCAGTCCCGGTCTATTTTGTAAACAAGAACAGCTCTTTTTTATCTGTGCATCAGAGCAAGTGAAGAGATTTTGGAGAACCTCGAAAGGAAGGTTTTGAGAGCCAATGAGGTTGAAGCAAAGTGAGTAATGGATTACACATGTTTAAATTTTTAAAAAAATTTAAGTTTTAAATTTTTTAGAAAATTGAAAAAATGTATACTTTTACAACTAAATAATATACTTAAATCTTCCCACCCAACCCAGTTTTCATACCTTTCAAAATCATTAGAAATCTCAGGTGCATTTGTAAATCAATATGTCACCCATCTCCACATGCATTCAAAATAGAGAATAGGGCAAGTTGGATTACATATCTTCTAATATGCAATAACTTGGATTACTTCTGAGCAGCAGTATATAGTCAATATTGGGAGAGGTGAGCATCCATTTTTGATATCAGTTGTAAAGCCCACCCACTTCTACGAGCACTAAATTCTTCACACCTGTTTGTTAAGTAAGGTACTATGGTAGAGTTATAAAGTTCACCAATATCTGTGGAATGTAGATTGGGGACAGTTTGAGTATGAAAGTATAAAGTTTCTGTAGAGGATTCCTCCTCTGTAATGGATGTCAAATACTTACAGGATATATTTACACTAAGATTTATTGGCCAGAGTGATGTTGAAGTTAAATCTATCAGAGGCTTACTACACCTTGAAAAAATTCTTTGAAAGTCTGCATCAGTACTAGTTTGGTTATTATGTATCCGCGCATCACACAATCTGGCTGCAAACACAGTGGTTAGTATTTTATAATTGAGCTGGGGCAAACTCTTTGGTGCCAAACCAGAAAGCGATTTATATCCTAATCCTGAATTAAGGTAATGCCATTTTGAAGAAAATGCAGTGGGTGGAGCAGGAAATTTTAACTGTGGTATAGTGTTAGAATGTAGAGGCGAATGTAGAGGTGAATATGGAGGTGGATATGGATGTGAATGTGGAGGAAAATGTGGAGGCGAATGTGGAGATGAATGTGGAGATCATTGTGGTGGAGGTGAATGGGGACCAGATTTTGGAGCAGGCAGAGCAAGGTGTGGAGCAGGTGGATGTGGATGTGGGCATGAATGTGGATGTGGGTGTGGATGCAGATGTGGAGAACCACTGCTGCTAATTTTACAATGTCTCTTTAAAACATCCTTCTGAGAGAAATACTTCAGCTGGAATTTGCATTCTAAAATTGAGGTCGAACGATTCATCATGGAGGTTGTCCTTTTGTGTCATCATAAATTCCACAAATCTCTAAATGCTTTACCACAGAAACGACACAGCGAAGCCATCATTGATTCCATACTGATTCTAGTTTAGAATGTAACTAACAGGATCTTGCTTCCAAGAGCCGGCAAAATATCTTCAGTTGCTCCAATACACAGATAAAATTTTTTGGTGTACGGTTTTAATATAATTGGAAGTACATAATTTTCTGTTTCATGGAACCCAGAATGTGTGTAAATCTGCTGAGCTGTGAGCCTTACCTCATGACAGTACAATGTGTGTGAAATTTCCTCCATCAGCTTTACACTTCTTGTATGACAGCATTTCATTCAGTCGGAAGTCGTATCAACTTTACCCTGGGGGCACTATAGAATTCCTATCTAATTTATTTCCCTCAAAACTACACTTGGTGTCATAACATTTTCAGTCCCACCATCAGCCAGCACCACACTCCGCTCTGCACCGCAATCTGCACTGCTGTCTTCAAACCTACTTTTTCTCCTAGTAACTCTTCAGAAAATGTACGGTTGTTCTACAACATCGCCACAATATCCCTTTGATTCTTTATTTCATGCAGGAATTACTCTATAGTAAAATTTTCACAGCATGGGATCACATCATGTCATAATCGAATTTTTAAGTCTACGAATCTACAAAAGTGCTATGTGTGTGTGTGTGTGGAGTCATTGTAGGTATTGGTGTGTGGTTATTTACTAAATTTAACATGGATACGACATCTGTAAATAATATAGTGGACACCAAACCATAGTGCCGCAATGAATGCTAGAGCATAGTGACATTTTATGTAACTAATGTATTGTTTTTAGTTTTAATCAATGTAAATAATACTTTTTAATGTGTGAGAATGAATGTATGTGAATGATTATATAATTTAAATATGTGCATAAAGATTTTTATATATATATATAAGTGTTGTAAAATATAGTAATACGATGTAAGTATAAATTAAAGGACCTTTTTGGTAATAGATTTGTTGTAAAGGGTTGGAATAGTTATTTTAAAAAGTATGTACGCTTTGTTAAAATGTTTTCAGGAAGTTTGTTTAAATATTTGTGAAGTTGTATGATTTGTTGTAAACTTTTGAATATTTGTGAATGCAGATTTAAGGATAGTTTAGAAAAAATAAATCAATGATGAAGGAAATAATGTGACTTGTTATTTATTAGTTTGAATTCCTTTTCCCACAGTATTGAACTTTGAGTCTTTGTGGGTGAGTTGTAAAATTTATGGTTTTTACACAACATTATTTACACACTTTGAAAACCAACAAGTATGAAAATGGAAGTGATCGAGAAATGAATGAACTCTGAAGGTGAAGGAATGAGGTAGAATCTCGAGAAAGCCTAGCTAAACCTGAAACACGCAATGGTGAAACAGGCCAAGGTTGTTGAAAGGGGAAGGTGGCATGGGAGAACTCCAGGTAAATGGACTCTTGCCCGCAGAATGAGGCTAAGGAAGGTTTAGAGGACGAGCTAGGCTCCACATGACTAGCTGGCAGCGACTTTGTCTTATAACAAACAAAAATATTAATTTTAACAGGTTTCAACAGGTCATAACCAGTGGGGGCCGGTGACTTTTGAAATTGTGAGGGCTATAGAGATCCTAACTCATATCATTAAAAATATCATTTTTTAAATAGGCACAGTGATAACTATATTGCATACGGCAGGCTTAAGTAAGTGTAGCTTATGTAGCTAAATACCAAAAATAAGTGTTGTTGTTTAAAGAAAATTTATCATCGCCCGATTTGCAATGGTCAACATACTGTGGCTGCTGGTTCAGATCTAATCACTACCACAGGTATGTATTTATTTTAAGTTTGTTTAGGTTATATGCCTTCCAACCAGTACCTACATGGTGTGCTACATTACATGAGATGATAAGAGATAACATAATAATACCAATTCTACCATACTAATGATGATAATAACTTAAATATACTAAAACAAATATTTTTAAAGACCAAATACTAATTTGCATAGCCTACAGTACATACAAAATTCATGTCAAATTTAAATTAGAGGTTGAAAGTGGCATATCTTAAATAATATATTTCTAAAAAAAAATGCTTTTGTCAATCTGTATGCACTATCTAACTGGCAATGTATATTCACCTTACCAAGCAATGAATATTTTATGACATTTTTTATATGTTGCAAACATGGTTTATGTCTTTTAATTTTGTCTCCCAAATGTAATGAAAAATCTTTGTCATAATATGGTTTAAAATGTGACTCACCGAATTAACAATTATTTACAAGTATACACAACATGACATTAACAACAATTCAACCCTGCTTCTGACATATGCTCATAGCACATCATTAATTAACAACAAACTTATTTAGAGTATTACACACTATATTTGAAGCTCATGCGAGTTTGAACGATATCTATAAATAAAATATATTCGAAATAAATACAAGCATTGTAAAGAAATGTGTTTTACAAAAGAGTGAACAGTGAAAGTGTGAATTAGTTTTGGTAGCTTTGTCAAGTTCCAGGAAACCATTTTTTTTTGTTTGAGCAGGGACACACCCAGCTCTCTCCAATTTACAGCATGCGATTGGCTGAAAAGGGCAGAGCCCCTGAAGTCTTCCCTCCCTTCCGTAGCACCCCTAGTCCTATGATATGATCATCTCTCTAATAGCTCTACCCACTTTGGGGCGAAGAATCTGCCGCCCCACCACGCGACATTTCCAAAAACTTTTCTCTTGCGAAAAGAGTGTCGTCCATCTCAAAAACATTGGCTGCGAAATAACCTCTGTATTTGTACACAGTATTATTTATTGTGTAGCATATAAGTAGTGGTATGCATTCTGAGATTTTATTAGGAAGGCTGCGCCCCACAGCCCTACCTCAGCAACCACCATTGGTTATAACAAGTTTTATCAATCACTCGAAAAATTTCGAGTATCACTTTAAAAACTTTTAACATACAAAAAATTACTGGGGCTGTGAAACAACGTGTTGATTTCTGCTGTGGAGAGATATCGTTCTTTAACTATGTGCTGAAATGGATGGCATACACACAATCATATTAAAAGATTGCAAAACTGTAAAATATAATTTACACATAAGGGGGCGTCCATTAATTATGTGAGGTGATTTTGGCGATTTTTTGACCCCCCTGCCCCCTAGTGAGATGTGAGATTTGGGATCGACCCCATCGCCCCTAATCACACGTGAGATTGTTCAAAATGTGTATTTTCAGTGTAAATACGTTAATCTATTCTTAATTGCGTTGAATTTATAAAAAAAACATAATTTGTTCATTAATTTTTATTTAGGACTAGTTAAGACTAGTATTTAAGACTACTAAGACCATAGTCTAGAATCATAGTGAAAAAATCGAACAATAAAATACTTAAATGAGAACTACTAAAATTGGTAAAAGAATATTCATTATAATTCAGTCCACGGAGACTCATGTACGGTCTCAAGAGTGACTACTGGAACCAACATGTCCATGTGATTTTCAGTAAAATCTTCTGCTCCTTCAACCTCGTTCCGATTTAGCCACTCTAAACCGTTGTTGCTTGCACACAGAAGATCAGTAGCTCGACTTGTGACAATCCGTGAGGGTCGCACTTTGCTCACTAGTACAGCTGGTGCATGGTGGACCGCGTGTCGGTGCTCTGCAGCTCTTGTGATGGATGAAAAGTAGATACTGCACGAACTGCAGCATCTCTCTTCTAGATCACGACGTACACTGGGGCAATATAGGTCATAGCGCATGCCGATGAAGGCATGCACAGGTTGAACCGGTAAGCAGTGGCGTATCAAGAAGGGAGCAAATGACTTTCCGTCATGCTCTTCAGGGTCTGGGATCGTCAGATGTGCATCAACCTGAGTGATAGGGTATGGAGGTGACAGAAAACGGTCATGAAGAATCATATGCAGCCTCACGTAATTTATGGACACCCCCTAATTTAAAACAATATATATTTTTTAATGATAATGTCTCTGAACAAAACTTCGAGATAACTCTCTGAAACAGTTTTACATTGTAAACTAACATCAATATTATAACGTGAAATTGAAAGAGCTGTGGAAATGGGTGAATATTGAGAAATCCTATGAAAAATATGGTTTCGACCCGGTAAGGGAATAAACTGCAACACCGGACACAGTAGTAGATGCAAAACATGTTTTAAATAGCAGTTTACAGTAATTTAAATATTTACGATATAACAAAGACATTTACGTATTTTTGTAATAGCTGTATAGATTTGTTAATGGTGAATCACATAATATTTAGTAAACCTATCTATGTTTTATAAAATGGCACCCATTTTTATGTATTTGTCCTGTGCAGGACTGATAATAATATTTGTTACTATACTTCTTGCTGCGGTAAAAGCCTTGGAATGAAATTTTTGAATGTATGTTTTACAAATACGAGTTTCAATTTTATAACTTGGTTTGAAGCGGATGTGATATCGTATAGTTTTTAGTAAGGGAGACGAACATTTTTTTTATGTATCATTATAAGAACGACATTTAAGTTTGTAGCTTTTTAAATAAAAATTTGTAGGTTACGTTTCATTAAATATGTTAACAGAGTGTTGAGAGCCGTTTGTCAAATCCAGAAAACATATAATACAAAATTATTTCGTTCTTAATTGTGTTGTTAACATTGAGCGTTTTGGGAAATATTGTAAAAGTAAATTCCCTTTACAATTCACTTGGGGTGTGGCATTTTAATTTTCCATCACGTGAGCAGTAATGGTTGACTTTATCAATAAGCGGGAGGGAGAGAGAGAAGGAGCATGTCGACTTGAGCACTCACTGTCGGAAGGAGTTGGAAGTACGACTGTTTTCACGTTAATGGGCTTGGGGCAGGAGGTTGGCGCACCACAGCGAGTCAGGGAGCCGCCGGACGGTGGAGTAAGTGTCGCCATAATTTTCGGGGCAGTGCTTAGTGCAGGCATGGAAGGAACGGTTCACTGTAGCGCGTGGGGAAAGGGAAGCAGTGCTCAGCACAGACTATGGTGACCGTGCTGTGAAAGGGAGATGGTGTGAGGAGTGTGCCTTCACAGACAGGCGGCCGAGATGGATGGGCGTTTGCAGAGAGGTAAGAAAGTATCCAAGCCCAGTATGCGTAAGACGATGCCCGATGCCCGAGCCAGTTAGGCAAATAATCTATTACTTTCTTGGCTGTATGAGAGCCTGAGATAGGTTCTTTGCCCCTGCTAGCAGCGTGTCGGAGGAGGTGGGTTTACTCGTCAAAAATGCTTGGTCCTGAGAGCCTTCAGTTCTACCCGAACAGCCGAGGTGGCTACAAGGCATGGAGAGGTGATACTGACTCATATACAACATACTACTTTTCTCTCTCGTGTGTTCGGATATTTATTAGGTTTAATTAATTGAAACTTTTTCTGTTATTCATTTATGTGCGATGGACTTTTGCATAAGCGAACGTTGAGAGTGCCGATCCGCTGGCGTATGACGGGGTATAGGAAAATGTTTTTGTAGAATTGCTGCATGCCGACTTATAATGATTTTGTAAGAACATGATTGCGGTAGCGCGTTTTTAACGTTTGGTGAGAGCGAAACGATTTTCTTGGCTAGTTGTGTTAGGTTTAAATGAAATTTTCGTGTGTGCAGTTTAATTATATCATGAGTGAGTTTTAATAGAATACTCTAGGTTTGGTGTTAAGATTAATTTCTTAGTGTAATCAATCATTTTTGTAAGGTGTAATTTAACCTATATTTTGTTGCGTTTTAGGTATTTGTGCGTTTCGATGTTTAGAATATTGGTCTTGAGAGCCGACATGGGCGGAGTAAAGTACGTATTTATATTTGTGTATGTGTGTCAGCGTGAGAGCAGATCGTTTCCGGGGAGGGGGGTTTATGACACCTGGAGTTATTGTGAGTTGTAATTTTAAATTGTTTTATTGTGTTTAGGACAGCTTGGTTCTTGGGCTTGTCGTTACTTATTAATATGTGTTTGATTAGTTTTGTAGCTAAGATATTAATATTAATTTAATTTGGTAATCACATGAATATACTTATTTCAATCAGCTATCTGAACTTAAATCGACTCTTTTCGTTTAAAATATATTTGCTTCGCCGAAAACATAATCTAAATTATCAGTATGCAACCAGAGAGCGGCGTGGAGGGATGTTCCATTAGTTACAAGTGCTCCGAACAAAAAAAAAAGTTTCGTATACCACTCTTCCACCAACATCAACACCTATATAAGTAAATACAACCCACCCCTCTGTTCAGTAGACTCCAGGACGTCACAGAGGACACATCGATGCTGCTCCGCCAATATCACCCTTAACCCTTTCAACACCAAAATATTATATCAAAGAAATTTGGTCAAACAATTACACCAATTAATTAAATTAATTAAATAATCAATAAATATTCAAATTGAGCAATTATTCAAATTAGGTAATTATGCAAATTAGTCGCTCCTTCCACACCTCATTCGCCTAGTGGGCCAGGAGCCCGCCGCTGGCTCTACTAGCTTCTGTAGGTTAGGACCATTGTTTATACTTTTTTTAAAGGTTAACCTTGCGATAATTATTTACTCAATTCAAAATGCTATGTCTACGAAGTAATAATGTTGTCCTATTAAACTTTAAATAAAATAATTATGTCGAAAATAAATTGTAACCTACAAATTGCTTCTCAAAATGGCGGCACGTATTCCGCAAGTACGCGAGAAGTACACATCTTCGGTTACTTTCATACTTGGATACTTCACTTGCAATTCGGACAGCATTTACGTCGTCACTTCCAGGGACAGGCACGCGCAAGTATGTACTTCAGGCGATTTCGGACACATCCTAAATATGAGGTAGACCGATCTCACTGGCTGCGCACAACCAATCTCCGTGTCCCATCCACTGGGCAGCTTTTCTGCCAACGCGTCTAGCGAAAACGGCGTGGGTTGGGATTCGAGGTTAGAACACTGTTTAGTAAACAAATGCTTTGAAATGTATGTAAACTTCCTTTAACCAATCTGTAATGGAGTTTCATTAAATTCAAATTGGTAAAGTCTGCTCACGGTAAAGTGAGCACTTTTGAAATCAACCTTAGAAAAAAGTCATTGCCCTTGCTTGCATATATTATAATGGGCGCACTGAGTGACATACACCCAGTAAAGTTGGTAACGAAGGATGGAAAAGAGTTCAGTACCTTAACGTCGAATTGAAAGTGTTAGGTAACTATTTGTGGTTACTTAAAGTATTTCTTTCGCTTTGTGTTTCTTTCTAACGTATCGAAGCGGAAAAAAAAAAAAAACAAAAAAAAAAAAAAAAAAAAACAGCAGATTTGTAAAATATTTACGTTTCTAATAATTTCACAGTTTCACTTGAGCGACGCACGAATAAAGTGATGAGGCCCAGGACAATGCTAATCTTATATGAGGCGGAAGAATACATACACAACGTGCATACAAGTAGATCTTACGCAGGTCTTTCAAAAGTTCTCATTTTACCGTGAATAGCTTATAAAAGTATTTTATTCTTCTAATAGTGCTTGTCACTTAAAAAAATAAAATATATTGACAAACAATTTCATCGCCGTTGACCACGTTGATGAATGTCGGGTACATGCGCAGGAGACGAAAAAGCGGTCTAACTCGTCTTTAGTGTATGAGGGTAGCAGCGAGAATCGTTATCACGGGGGGGGGGGGGGGGGGGTAGGTCCGCCCTGCCACTCTCGGGCCACTTGTGAACTCGCCCGAGTGGTATTTAACAGTGGCCCTGAGAACCGCCCCAGTTCGCGGCGGGCCTGCTGTAAGCTTCCAGCTCGTAAGGACGGTCGAGCCCCTGACATTTCGCCACGCCCTTTTACGAAGGAAATAAAGTTCCCTTACTCACCTTGCACGCTCAGAGCCGCGGTTAGTCTTCATACTTTATTTAGTTACCAACCTCTCCATCACACTTTCACATTTCCTCGTCACAGTGATAAATTCTGGTCGACAAACCCAGTTGGCAAGTCGCGCGATGGCTTCCAGTCTTCTGTCCGAAACGATCGGGCCCGCAAAACACGCTCCGTTCAGCATGTTGCACGTGACTATAATCCATTCGCAGTTACTTCAAACTTTTCTGAAGCCCTGCTAAAGTTCTGCTTCCAGTATATTCCTCCGCCTCGTACAAACTACGCTATAGTTAAATATAGAAAATTAGACCAAAGGACAACGCACCGAATTCATTCGTGCGCACTCAGTTGTAACAATATTTTGCATGAGAACTGGTTCTTATACTAGGCGCTGCCAACACACTCGTTTTCTCACCATTTTCATTCGTATTTATTAAAAATGAAATGTTATAGTTTATAAATAAATTATAGGTGAAACTTCAATTCAACGAAAACTAAGATAATTTTATGTTAACCGAGGTATAAAATAGTTGGCGTATTTAGGAAACAACTAAACATGTCATACATTTCCCACAGATTTGGTTGGTTGAAAAGGCGTGAAGAAACCTTGAATATACTATACTGCACAATTAAAAACAAGTTTTCCACCGCCTGTAATTGTTTGCAAACGAAGGAGTTCGCTGACACAGTAGGCGCATTACAAAAACGCCTTAGTTCAAACAGTGTAAGAGTAAAATACATATTTAAACAGCAGTTTTGGACATCAAAATTTTATGTATTTTCCGAGGAGGGGGAGCAGTGGAGAAACATCCAACACCCCATTTCATTAATGGAATTATTATTTATTTATTACTAGCTTTCCTGTGCTACTTCATACCCATGACATTTAGGATTGAAATCGCTCTTGGGAAGGAAAGGACAGCCCATAGTAGACAAAAAAGAAAGGAGAAATGATGGAACTTTTTTTTAACAATGCTTATTTTATGCAGGAATCCTAAGAAAAGATTAATCCAGTACCTATGTACATCGCTGATCATCATATTTTCGGAACTGTTTGAGATATCTCGATGAAACAAAGACTAAGACTATATATATAAACGTTAAATTTGATGTCAATATTTTCAGGGGTTTTTGAGTTAAATTTGGTCGGACCGATAGACACGAAAAAAATGAACATTATTAGATATGGCTTAGTAATAAACTATACTATATGAAAAAATAATTAAAAGTTGAAGATTCGAAAATCACAGACAGACACTTATATTTTATTTAGTTATATTGATTTGATATGCGTCCAACTGGAGCCTTGCAATAGAGTGACATACATGTGCTAACATTAATTTATAATTTAAAAATATGACTTGTTACTTGAGGTATCGTTGGAATTGCCGCCAGGCGTACAGTGCAAATTTGTGAGTAATTTCCAATATTTGTTTCTGCAGTTAGAAACCAAACGTAAAATTAATGTTTGCTAAATTGGAAATAACAGTGAGCTGTAGGTATTGTGGGGAAATGCCAGCTCAGAACAAAATGTATTTTCTGCAAAAGGCTACGTTGTAGAGCGGCCTGATTCAATACGCCCACGACGTCAGTATACGAAGCTAGAAGAATAATACTGCAACAAGCAGGCAACTATCTGAGTGTTAAGTTTTTAAAATTAACACTTGTATAAATGAGCACTAATAATGGCGTTCTCGTCAGCATGTGGGAAGCCAGAGGTCAACAATGTTACTAACCCGAGCAATACAATATTTTAGTATAAAATGTATTGAAATATTATCTTAAAGTGTGAATTAAGCCTACTATTTTTTTTTTTAATGTGGAGCTATTCGCTGTTAAAATTCTCGCCAGTTAAGACAACATGCCGATTTTATGAGAGTAGAGTTAAGTTGGCAGATTTGTGCGGCTCTTAACAGCGAGGTCTTGAGTGCCGATGAGGGTGAAATGAGGTGAGAATGGAGCGGCGCCGGAATGCAAGGGCGGGGAAAATAGGAGATCCCGAGAAAACCTGCCAATCAGCGGCGATCTTATGAGAGGATTTCGTAACTCGCGAGGTATATGGAGCTTGGGGCCAGTTCGTGGGTTCAATACTATAATTGGGCAATTGAAAATCTACTATTTGTAACTATTGTGCTCGCAGTGTGTAAAAATTACATACTAGCAATGCATCGAACCTGTAATTTTGTTTGTGCAGTCAAGTATAAGAGCAAACTCAACACTCCAAATATAGAACACAGGTATCTTCTGTAACCTGCTAATGGGATTAATGAAAGAAACTTTGTTTTCTTTCTCATCTACTTTGGAAACGTGCACCAAGCGGTATCCAATTTCGAATAAATATTACCTACTTCTAGCATGTAAAAGCTCGTTACAGCACCAATATGTTCGCGTAAATAACTCAGCAGATGCCATAATTTTTTTAGCTATGTAAAGTGACCACTAGCGAGGCTCTAGTTACTTCTTCTTTTCGGCCATTTTTTTTTTTCCTTTTACAACCGTTTTAAATCAATATTGTCATATCAGTAATACAAAACAGTGTGCATATTCCACCTCACTCGGAAGTTAACGTCTACGGAGAAAATAAAACAAATTTACTGAGCAGTATTCCAAATGAGAAACCTTTCGAAAGTGCTCACTTTACCGTGAATGGCCTGTATCTAGTATTCGACCCGCGCATTTCAAGTCAGCTTCGAGTCCGCGGTCACTGAAGTGACGGGAGATTTTTCTGAAACCGATTCGCGGAATCCGTTCAAAGCTAGCGGGTGCTTTCGCTGCGGGATAATAGAAATGTTTGTGAACCAGAGTCCTGATTCGAGTTCGCATACGTATTTTAAATAATTCGGTTACAATCGACCCCACAGACGCCTACACGAAAAGGACATGTAATTTATTCACATTATTTAGTATCCGCCAACACTTACCCAGTGACAGGTATATTTCACGGATATTATTATTTTAACACAAGAAGGCTTTTCCATACGGTTGGAGGCTACCTTAGGTTCTGCAGTGAATTGTATTTTATCTTCCTACCGATAAAGTTACAGAGCCGCATAGTCGCGCGCTTGCATAACGAGAATCCTTCTTGCCAGCTCACCGCTACAGAGTACCTGTAATGCTGGATTTACAATAACCCGACAGTCCGACAAAACAGCCCCGACACAGAGGAAAATTTTTCACCATCCAATCAGGAGCAAGGTCGCCCTGACAAACGCAGCCCCGACGAAAGTAGATTCTATTTCTACTTTCGTCGGGCGTCGGACTGATTGTCCTCGCTTGGCAGTAGAAAAAATAATAACATAACGTTACAAAACAAAATGTCCTGCGGATTTTACTACTGTGGTAATTTTCACGTTAAACATATTTTTTTTCACGTGTACTTCCTTGTTTTCTTGTAACAGAAACCTAATGCATTGGCGAAAATAAATATTTGCGGAAAAATAACTGCTCCAAAATCAAAAAAATATTTCGTCTACAAAGTTATCAAAACAAAATGGTGTACAATGTCAGCGATTTCTTCACATTCTATAACAAGTTACTGGCCATTCTAGGATTTGGTCGAAAGCCACGCAACACTTGTCGGAAGGGAACTGTCGGGGTATTGTAAACATTGACTAATTTTGGTGGCGGAAATGGTCGGGCTGTAACGTCGTGTCTGACTGTCGGGAAGACCTCGTCGTTGCATTGTAAATCCAGCACAATGCGGGAGTCACATAGCCCCGACAAACACGTCACGACACGACAGAAACAGCAACCACGACATAACATGTATATTTTCAACGTGACAGCTCTAATTGACAGCCTGGCAGTTTACTGACGCGACGGTCGAATTTCTCGGAGACATTTAGAAGGCGCTGATTAACTGCGCTGGTTTCAAAGGCGGTGGGCCGACGGGGAATTTGGAATACATGATGGCGACAAAGTGATATCGCTAATGCACACAAAGATAAAATTATCATGTTTAAGAGTTAAATACAGTTTTTTTTTTTGCAGTGTATTTCCCATTGCAGGAAAAGCTTGCCTTAAAATTTCGTTTTGCAAGGTTGTACACTCCGTGCGTTGTGCCGCACGACACGACGAAAATAGAAATCACTTCTAATCCAAATTTGCTGGTCGGACGACATAACCGTCGGGTAAACCTCAGCTCTATCTTGTATTTCATTGGCTGTTTAGTTTAAAGTGTCGTGTCGTGCTTGTCGGGGCTGTGTGACTCCGGCATAGGAACAGAGGAGAAACTGTCGCTTATTTCGCGAACTACCTGCAGCAAAATGTCGGGATGCCGCGCCGTTAGGGCCGCGGTGTCTGAGCGGTTAGCCTGCTCGCCTCCCACCAAGGTGAACCGGGTTCCATACACGGCCGGGTCACTCCCGGATTTTCGCACGTGGGAATCGTGTCGGACGATGCCGCTGATCGGCGGGGATTTTCTCGTGGATCTCCCTTTTCCTCCCGTTCTTTCATTCCGGCGCTGCTCCATACTCACCTCAATCCGCCCTCATCGGCTCTCAATAACCCGCTGTTAAGAGCCGCCCAAATCTCTTCACTCACTCTTCACTCGCTGTGTTATTTGTTTTTGTCACAAAAATTTTATTGATAAGAATTTGCTGTACCAATAAAATATTCGCGCCATTTTATTTTGTGATATTTAAATCGCAGATATTTTTAACGTCACAAGTAAGCAAATTAACTTATCAAGTTAAAAATATTTTAACGTACTTTACATAAAAACAAAACACAGCCTTTTGTGCTTATCATACACATTTCGATTAAATTTTCTTATATTTGTCTGCTTCTTATTTGATGAGATTTTAGTTTTTCTACTCTAGTGATAACCGAGGAAAAGAAATAGCTTGTAAACCCGTCACATTTATTCTGTAAATGTTAAATTTTAATTTTAATATAGTGAAAGTAGTATATATGCTGTTCACAGTAAAATGGTCACTTTTGAAAGCCCTTCTTAAGATCTACTTGTATGCACGTTGTGTATTCTTATACCTTATGTCAAATTAACATTACCATGGACCTCATCACTTCGGACAAGCGAAACTGTGAAATTATTAGAAAAGTAATTATTTTACAAATATGCTCATTTTTACACTTCGATGGATTTAAAAAACACATAAAGCAAAAGAAATAATTTTAATTGTCATAAATGGTATGAAACTACTCCCCATTAATCGTTACCAACTTAAATGGGAACAATGCCACGCAGTGCGCCCGTTAAAATATACGCGGGTAGGAGCAGAGACTTTTTTCTAAGGTTGATTTCAAAAGTGCTCACTTTATCGCGACTCGCCTTTAGCTACAAACCGCTAAATACTTCACCTCGCACCTGAAGTAATCACCGGCTTGACAACAGCAGAGCAGTATGAACGTGTGAACCAGTTGTGGGGGGGGGGGGGATGGGGAGTGTCCAGAGGCACTAGAGGTCGTGTCAAGGTCACTCGGCGAGCCCGAGGGAGAAAGTGCTCGCGACATTTTCAATTCCTCCGACGCGCCGCACGACCAAAGGCCCGTTTACAGATGCGCTATCCCGACCTGTGTCTTAGGACAAGGCTGCGCTGATTGGTGCACACGTGATCCTCTTGACGTCATGGCGCTGTCCCAAGTCAACCCGTGTCCCAAGTTGAAGCATTCGGAAAATTGAACTTTTGTCCGAAGTTGTCTCCTAAGCTGATAGAAAAAAAAGAAGCCTCCAAAACCCGCCTCGCGCAACCGCGGAATGATTACGTTATTAATGAAACAATGGATGTGCAAGGTAGGCCTTCTCAAAACAAATATGTTGAAATGCTAATAAATAATAAGTGATTTCTTCGTTCGGTCAGACAATTTTATTTGAAGGCAAACACTTTTAAAACGCGAGTTTAAAAAATGAAATTAGGATGTCAGTTGGCGAACTTATTTAAAATAAAACCGTTAAGGCGTTTATCGTTATATAATTATAAAAGCCTTTGGGCGTGGCTAAACCGCATCATCACTGACAAACCACTGGACCAATTGAAACCATATTCACACCATTTGTTATTGAGGTGGCGAGTAAGGTTTTTAGTTATGCTTCATCCCGATAGGTGGCGCTGGAGTCTAATTTCTCTATTTATGGGCCGATTTTGCTGGTACTTGCAGGAAATGTTTGTTGATATAAAAGAGATAAATGCCAGCGATACCACGGCCAAAAATCGGTCGACGTACCAGCCGTAATAGAGGGCTCATTGAGAAGGAAAAATAGAACGTGAACGAGGCGGAACAATGTTCGCCTGGATCAGCTAGTTATAAATCAATATTCAGATCACCCATTTCGTAAACATTAAATAATCAATAGTTCAGCAAATTTAAACATCACTACGTATCAACATATAATTGCCGAATTTAGTGCCACCTAGTGTCAGATTCTGAAAGCTCACTTCGGGCAACGCCTATGTGATGCTACGGGGTGCGGCATCACTACTCCAGGGATGCCCATCGACTGTGGGCGTGGGGCACTCCACTCCGTTCATGTTGGACGATCCGTCGGCTCCCCCGCGGCGTGTTTCGTGGCGGCCTCCCAGATCCTGCACGCCGTGTCGTGTCGTGCGCCGCTTCCTCTAGCCGCCGGCGCCAACAACTTACTGCTGTAACATCTGTACGAACGACCGTAACGCCACGCAGCACGACGGAACGACCATCCCGCTTCCCGCAGCCCTACGACACGACCCCACTCAAACACGGCCGACTGTTCAAGGGCCGTCGAACTCGTCTCCGGGGCATACCACTTTGCGAAGAGGCGCTGCCGACACGCGAGCACGAGCCAGCATGCACACCAGGACGGCCTTATGTAGGTTGTTGCAATATTGCATGTCAATACTCCGGGGATACATTCCTCACATCGGGAGGGTGAAAAAAATGTTATGTAGACATAGGCCCGCAAACGCTTCGTTTCTGCGCTACAGCCCGTAATACATAACGTACAGTGTATGGCCCGTTATGTATTACGGGCTGCAATGCAGGAACGAAGCATTTGCGGACCTATGTTAATATAAATTTTTTTCATCCTCCAGATGTGAGGAATGTTTCCCCGAAGTATTGACATATAATAGTGCAACATTCTGTATAGCCCAACAGGTACAGCGATAATACCCGCCCTTGCTGACGTCACTTTGTTATACTTTGCATAAATTGTGGTCAAACCGTAGCTACTTGTATAGGTTGGGGTGGGGGGGGGGGATCTCATGATGGTAGAGGAGATGAGGTAAATAAATATAACGAGCTATAGATAGAGCCACGAGTATTTCGTGAATTCATTCGGAGGCGAGGTAGACTCCAAACACTTATTCTTTTCTCCTACTGTTGTGATTGGACGACAGTTCTTTAGACACGCCCCGTTTAACTGTGAGCCAGTAAAGACAGGAAGCAGTAGTCTGAGTGAGTGTTGAACAGCCATGTAGAGAGGCCTTAGTTTATCACAGCTCCCAATAAGCAAACGATAATGTCTCGAGTGTATAGAGAGCTGTCCAGCCTAGCTTGCTGCCAACTCAATCCGCAAAATACTCGGGACTCTAGCTATAGGCTGCTATATGGATGTACAATAAAACACTCGGAGATTACAAAAAATGCTATAAGGTCGGGGAGTACAGTTAAGTTAACTACATCCACTACTTCTCTGAGAGCCACATTAGTATATTGTAACTGTTCCACCTTGAGAAGTATCCGATGGCTGATGAAGTATGACTAGTTAAACGGTCGGCACAGCAGGCTTCTTGTGACGTCCATCTCGGCCGACGTTACACGGAGAAAGACCCCTGCCGCCACTCTACATTGCCCTCATATCGGCGTTGGTATAACGTAACATGGTCTGATTCCCTGGCTGTTAGAGGAGATTCCTGCTTACCGGGGTTTGGGCAGTGCGAGTCCCGATTGCGTCAACTGTCTCTCCTGATTACTGCTCATGACTAGAGACATGCAAAATTCGCGTTATTATTAGGCGTGAGGCTGAACTTCACACTACTGTATGTATTGGAGCCGGCGTCGTTTTTCCACTGGCTGCTGCATAGATCTGAAAGCGCGCCCTTTCTGACTGAACTGCGCGTGATTGAAGCACGCCAATATGAAGTGTTCATTTATTGGCGCAGAGTTGCCCAGGGCGTGTTAGATAAAGTATCGTCCACTGAAAAAAGTGTATTGCGAAGGTACACGTGTTTAAAGTTTAACGTGTCCCCAAATAATAACGCGAATTTCGCAGGTGTCTACTCATGAGTGATGGCGTGTTCATGCAGGCCGTCGAATTATGGCATGTTCACGCTATCGTAACAACTTGCATAGCCGAGTGTGAAACATGACTCATCTGCATGTCTCACATTGTCAAACCTATACCCACCACGTTTCATTCCTGAGGCTGCTTCCTTGTATGTGCGACTACATTTTTTTTTTGACTAGTGTACTTTTCCCCCTAGAAGGAATTTCTTTAGCTTGAAAGTCCCGAACTTTAAACACGGAACCGATATCTGCATGACGTCTTCTCATGCCTCTAGCTGATATGTAGCGAACTGAATACCTGGTCTATCCCACCACAATCCCACTCGTCTCATATTCAGGGTCACTTGCATCGGTCACGTACTGTAATAATACAGTTTTTCTCGTTAGATATTATAAGAACACCTGCTTGGTTAAAATATTTTAATTCTAATAATGGTATCACAGCCTGTTTTGTCTATGTACCTTTCACTTATATTAGTTTGCGCCATTTATATTGATCCCATTATTTATGAAGGTGTGTTGCCCTTCCATGTTTAATACCTACATTCTCTCTTATACATTTGTGTTATGAAATAGTTCTAACATTAAACGATGCTATCAATAATATTGCTCATGAAAACGTCGGTCAATCTTAAAATTAAAATAATAAAGAGGCTGCCGACATAATGCTCATTGTCTGCCAACCTAATAAAGTGAAGAAAATGTGTAGCTTACTCTGTGTTCTAACGTTGGCAATACCGCAGGAACTACTTCCGCATACAGATGAATAAGGCAAGGTTCACTCGTTATAGTATTGAGTTGCAGCTCTTCCCTTGTTTTGTCGTTGATCATTAACCACATAAGTTTTAAGCTGTAGTGGAACATAATCACTCGACTCTTTGGAAAACCTATGGTCTCTCGTACACGCCAATACTATTTGCCTGTGGTTTTTCATTCAGAGACGGGAAAACGAGAAGTATTTGTTGTTGGCTTCCATAACGCTGAGAAATATACGGGGAAATAATTCGCACAGCTTTTCAGTACCAATAATGGTCGACTTATCAATAAAATGAACTTCTGTTGCTCCGTGTTGTTTACAGTGGCCATTGGCCAAGTTTGCAGCTCGCGAAGACAGAGGAACACAACTTTCTTTTACTTGGAAGCAGTAGTGGCAACACTGTTAGCGTCACGGCGCATGTGAGGAGATAAACAGAAAGGGTCATTTTGGTGGATTGAAGACAAAAATTCACTTCTAATCGTCATGAACTTACGTAGATTGAAATTAGTATTCTTTTGTGGGCTTCTTTTAAGTCTGTGGCGAAATAATTTTTAATTTTTTTCAACTTGACTACGAAACTAGTTATTCAGGTTCCAGTTACTAAAGGTAGGTATTGGCTGTTCACGATAAAATGAGCACTTGTATGCACGTTGTGTATTCTTCCGCATTATATAAAATTAACATTGCCATGGGTCTCATCACTTTATTCATGCGTCGGTCAAGAGAAACTGTGAAATTATTAGAAAAGTAAATATTTTACAAATGTGGTAACTTTTACACTTCATACAATTAAAAAAAAACGGAAAGTAAAATAAATAATTTAAGTTATCACAAATGGTTACCCAAAACTTTTTATTCGAGGTTATGATATCGAACTACTTCCCATCCGTCGTTACTAACTTAACTAGGCGCATGCCCCTCAGTACGTCCGTTAAAATATATGCGTTCAGGGGCAGTGGCTTTTTCCTAAGGTTCATTTCAAAAGTGTTTACTTTATCGTGAACGGCCTTTAGTAGCTGGGCTTAACGTCTCGTCGACAGCGAGGTCAATAGAGATGACGCAAGCTGCTCGGGGAGGAGGGATTGGGGAAGGAATGGGAAGGAATAGGCAATGGCCCATATCAGCGTCCGCCTGGAGTGATTCCGGGAAACCCTGGAAGACCGAAATAAGGATGGCCGGACCGGGGATCGAACACCGCATCATCCCAAATGCGAGTCCAGTGAATTACTGCTGCGCCACCTCGCTCGGTCCAGTTGCTAAAGGAATTTTAGTTCCAAGGTAATGGAGAAGGATCAGAAGAGTGGAAAGACGAGGGCAGCCTTGTGCCCGAACGAGTAGAATATTCCATTTTAAGGAAAATGGCAGGAAAAAAATAGTTTTTCCTGCCAGGTCGTCAAATTTTGCTGGAATTAAGATTGTTATTGCTGCACAATTAATTATTGTACTAATAAATGAGTATGGAACTAATATAATTTAGGGGATACAAATACTGTACTGTACCCCACCCAAAATGTTAGGAGGGTATAGTGTACTACTATACACCCCGTTCCTGCATCCCTGCTTCTTCTAAACTTTCCTAATTATTCTTTTCACATATATCAACTATATCTTTCAACTCCAATAACGTCTAAGGCTTTATTATTACATTGTTACACTATCTACACTTTTAATAAATAGTTACAACATTGCCTTTATGTTATTATTCACAAGTGTCAATCCAAAAATTATAATATGATTCAGAATTATTGTACTCATCTGCCGATATCTCAAATAAACTTGGTGACACTGTGTACATTATCAATTTATGAACATCACTGACGAGATTTATGGCAGTCATATTTATATATATATATATATATATATATATATATATATATATATATATATATATATATATATATATATATGTGTGTGTGTGTGTGTGTGTGTGTGTGTGTGTGTGTGTGTGTGTGTGTAAAGTGCCAATGTCAGTGATGCTGTTACAGTTGAAAGACACTTGACTGTAGCAATCTCATTTCACACTATTGATATGTGACTATTAATCACTCATTACATGTGCTTTCACGTAAAAGAAAATAAACGATGATACCAGACAGAGAGCGATCTGTGATCGGCAGACGTAAAAAGAACATCTTCCCCATCTTGTTTCACACGCGAATACATGGAAAAAAAACAATCTCAACTGAACTCTCACTCCGATCCCCTCGAATAACGAAGGTGGCAAGCGAGTCGAGGTAGCTACAACCTATAATGACATACCGGCTCGTATACTAGTTCTTCTCGCACGAGCTGGAGGCTTGGTCTTCTGGACGCGACTCAGGCGAGATAGTAGGTAGTTGTCGCTTCCAGTATTTGTAACTGGGGACAAATGGAATGGACAGGGAAGCGAGGGACCTCGCAGCTAGCGTTGGGCAATGCCAAGCGGCAGAGGAAAGGGGCGATGTGTGCCAGCTTATCGAGATAAGCCTCGTTTCACGACGACCTAGCACCGCTGAGAGTCATTCCTCTATCACAGCTCCAACATAAAACAACCCTAGAGAACGCACACATACGACTGCGAATACCGTAGTTATGGAGTGTAAACGCCTTTCCAAATCAGACCGACACTTGGGGTAAAGGCAGTTCACGGTAAACTGAGCACTTTTGAAAGCCCTGCTTAGTTGTATGCACAGTGTTTAATCTCCCACCTTATGTAAAATTAACATTACCATGGTCCTCATTACTTTATTAAAACGTCGGTAAAGTAAAATTGTGAACTTAATGGGAAACTAAATAATTTACAAACCTGCTCATTTTTACACTTCTATGCATGAAAAAAAAACAGAAAATGAAATAAATAACTAATTAGATAATAAGTAATTAAAGTTATCACAAATGTTGTAACAACTGGGAATTGGTGTGTGACTTGTTTGTTAGTGTTAGTAATTTAAGGCATGATGATTGATTGTTTTTGGGTTTTTTTTTTCTGATTAACTAGCGTATTCAAAATAATATTGCCGTAGATATGTTACCAGTATGTGTTATTAATGCCCAATCTTTTATGTGTCAGTAAAACTGATAGAAATATGCTAGTCTTTGGTGCAAATCTTTTGTTAATAAGATATGTTTGGTTTGCTTGTAAAAAGAGATAACACTGCTCGTAGAAAACTTTGTCTGTGTGGCATATGGTTTTGTTAGACTGTTAGGGATGTTGAGTATAATTTAGAACAATCGTGGCCTATTGAAGTTGTAGAAATGGGAAGTGTAGAATTATTAATTCTTGAAAGTACTGTCTTTCCTGATGTGCCCACAAGTATTTATTTGTCAGTTAAACTATCCTTCCGCAAGACAGGAATGTTAAATTAATCTGAAAACAAATTTATAGGAACGTTTGCTTTGCATCTCTGCAAGGGACCTACCAATGTCTTCGGATGGCAGCAGCTCGATAGTATTCCAGCAGCTGCAGTGGATTCGAGATTTTCCTTCCACTACCTGTTTTGTTTTGGATATCGATTGGATTTCTGGCAGATTCCATCTTTCCTGCGGACCTGATGATCTGCTTCACGTCTCGGCGAGGGACACATCTACTTCTGCTGACGACAGCTGTCCAATGGTGTTCCAGCAGCTGCAGCTCCGAGATCTTCGTCCGATTACCTGTTCCTTTGGAAATCGTGTAAACTACAGGCTGGCTTCCTCCTTGCCATGAACTCGATGATTTGGGGTAAATTGCAGCTGCTGTACGTAACTTTCCTATCAGGAATTACGTCAACTACTTTATTTTATTGGTATTCCTATTTTAATAATAATAATTGCATTTGGAATCAGATAGGAGCATGTTTAATGAGCAGACGAATGGTGTTGTCTTTTTAGGGTTTTAATTTCGCAAATAACTTTGTTCTAATTGCCCAACCAAGAATTTCTTGTTTAGTTTGTTCATCTAATGCATGGCTATAGAGCTATCTGACTTTGTGTAGTGCCATTAATTAATTAAATCATATAAATGTTAATAGACTTTCGCAAGATGCGTACTGTTTAAGAAATATTATGATTGCTCACTTTGTGAATATAATATTAATCTGATTGAATTCTTATGATTGGTATAGTTGTACTAAAGGACAGCATAAATTGTGTTTCCTGGCGTTATAAAGCTCTTATCACTATTGCTTGTGTTCTTGTCCGTATGTCACTGCATGCTAATTACCGAGAAAGAATAATAGTGGTGTTTTTGCTTATAATATTTGTTTTTCAGTTAATTGTATGGTTTGGTTAAATATGTGTTCTTCTTACTGTGCATGTAGCATTTTGCAGAGTGATCAATTCCCACGCTATAATTTAGTGACCAACAACGCGATTGAAATAATGTGGTCCCATTCGCTCTTGTATATACGACTACAATGAGAGCATGACCTTGAGTTGACGTCGCGCATGTGCGAGGCGAAGGTGGGGGTCCGCGTCGATTACGAAAATTTCCTGGCAGCATATCTTGCGACTACGATGTGCCAGCGAGCTGATTTTGGTGTCAAATTAAATATGTAATTTACAGATTCAAATTTAAGCTTTTGATGTTATCATAACTGTCAATACCATAGCCATTATCGTTCATAATCCATCGTCTTTGACGTGTTTATAATCCATTGTCAATGACCATCATTTTCGTTATTACTAAAAGTCAGCAAACCTTTCAGTAAGTGAATTTATTTTCACAGGAATTGCTGATTGATTTCCTGAACAAGTAAGCTGACTCAAAGACTCTGAAACAGTTTTGTATTTTTGTAAAATGGTTTATATTTCCCCCAGTATTCAGCAGGTGTACGTGCATCATTTCAAGAACAGTACGATGGCGAGCTCATGGACTTGTAAGGACGGCGAATGCTCTTATAGGCTGTTCACGGTAAAGTGAGCACTTTTTAAGGCCCTACCAAAATGAATAAACTCCTAATAAGTACACTTTATTGCAGTCTCAGGTGTTAACTTTTCAGAGTGAATAAATGTATTAATTGTGCTTATTAGTCATATTATAATGTTTACATTAAAAATTGGCAGAAAGGTAGAAATTAATTGAAAGGTAAAATTTAGCAGGGCCTTACAAAGTGCTCACTTTACCGTGAACAACCTATAGACAGTTTCGTGTGCGACGAAGCGGTGGCGCAGGCACTACCTTATGACTAGAGAAATGCAAAATTCACGTTATTATTTGGCGTCAGGCTGAACTTCACACTACTGTATGTATCGGAGCCGGCGTCCTTTTTCCACTGGCTGCTGCATAGATCAGAAAGCACGTCCTTTCTGAATGAACTGCGTGTGATTTGAGCACACCAATATGAAGTGTCCATTTATTGGTGCAGAGTTACCTAAGGCGTATTAGATAAAGTATGGTCCACTGACAAATGTGTTGCAAAGGTACACGTGTTCAAAGTCTAACGTGTCCCCAAATAATAACGCGAATTTCGCAGGTTTCTACTTATGATTAGGGACACCCGAATTTCGCGAAAATATTTCAAGACCAGTTATATTTCATAACACTTCAGCTCATATCCACTTTTGTGTTTGGACGGTTCCCGTATAACGCGTCTTAGGTGTCTGTCAGCGAATCACAAACCTACGCTATCGGAGTTAGTCAGTTATGATTGGCCAGTCAAGCAATAAAATGTCTTCTCACAAAGACACGCCGCCAATAAGCATGACAAAACTACTGAGGCGCTCTCAGCGTATTGAAATCTAGCATGCGAGAAGATCTTTCTGCAAAATTAGGGTTTCCCTACGTATATTCCGGCAGTTCTGTTGGCCGAAAATGCAGACGTCAGGCATTGGCCTAATCTTCGTTGTGTGACCTCTGACAGCAGACTAGACACGCGTAAGGTTGCTTACAAGGATACCATCTATCAGCAGACCTATTTTGGAAGTCGAGGGCAGGCCCGCAATGCTAATAACGACGGATATGTTTACTCATGCTATGAAAACATTCCCATTTGAACAACCGTTAGCTAGTTCACTGTTGCGTAAATTATTTAAAACATTTCAGTATATGTTGCACAATTCTAGTTCAACTACGATTCATTATTCATTGAAAACATTTAAATTCCTAATCAGTTACTTTTGTCTGCCCACTGAATATACAGTTTCATGGGACGCCTGGGGGGCGTACCTGAGTTAGTGAGGAATGATGGTCTTAATCGAAATAAAAAAAAAAAGATCTAATGTAAGGAGTTTCCTTACAGTTGGTTCTCGCTTATCATTTCGCTCAATATTAATTTTATCACACAATTGTTCACATATTAAACTACATCATAATATTTTGATCCCCTAATTAAATATCTATGTTTAATGTATTTTTATTGACTGTATTAGGCCTAATGATGACTAAATTGGCATATAAAGTATTTTGTTAAATTGTTATAAAACTACAGTGGGTATAAGCATTCTACTTTGCATCACAATTGAAGTTTGTGATGTTAAACCAACACACTTAAAAACGGTTCATAAGGTTTACAGTTAATATGTTCCATTTATACTACATGGAGATCAACATTGATTTTTGAAGAAGTTCAGATATCGTAAAAAGTAAACAGGCAGAGGTTTTTGTTTTCGTTTGGAATGTTTTTGGAACTTTTTGAGAGGCCACGAAATAGAGACTTCTGTAAGAAGGCTTGATGAAATAGGTATGCAGCTACTACTAGTATCCTGCCAAGCTAAATGATTTGAGGGTGAAGAGGATGTCCTGCAGTCCTGGAGGATACTGTCCACTCCTGATGATTGCTAGGTACATCTACGATGGCGACTAGTTGGACCGGTGTTGCAGTCCTGGAGGGTACTGTCCACTCCTGATGATTGCTAGGTATATCTACGATGGCGACTAGGTGGACCGGTGTTGCAGTCCTGGAGGGTACTGTCCACTCCTGATGATTGCTAGGTACATCTACGATGGCGACTAGGTGGACCGGTGTTGCAGTCCTGGAGGGTACTGTCCACTCCTGATGATTGCTAGGTACATCTACGATGGCGACTAGTTGCACCGGTGTTGCAGTCCTGGAGGGTACTGTCCACTCCTGATGATTGCAAGGTACAACTACGATGGCGACTAGGTGGACCGGTGTTGCAGTCCTGGAGGGTACTGTCCACTCCTGATGATTGCTAGGTACATCTACGATGGCGACTAGTTGCACCGGTGTTGCAGTCCTGGAGGGTACTGTCCACTCCTGATGATTGCTAGGTACATCTACGATGGCGACTAGTTGCACCGGTGTTGCAGTCCTGGAGGGTACTGTCCACTCCTGATGATTGCAAGGTACAACTACGATGGCGACTAGGTGGACCGGTGTTGCAGTCCTGGAGGGTACTGTCCACTCCTGATGATTGCTAGGTACATCTACGATGGCGACTAGTTGGACCGGTGTTGCAGTCCTGGAGGGTACTGTCCACTCCTGATGATTGCTAGGTACATCTACGATGGCGACTAGTTGGACCGGTGTTGCAGTCGTATTCTCATCAATCATAGTTTGGTGAGCCTTTGACTTCGATGGCAGCCAGATCTTCACGACTTCGTATCTTCGTTGCGTCAAGTAAGGCCAACGTACCCATTTACTTTTGATACTGGCTGCTGGAAGTGATAGGGAAATGTGTCAAGTTTTTCATCTACGCTTTTGATTAAATTTATTTGCATCTAACAAAAGGTAAATGTGAGGTCAAATATTGAGTAGCCTATATTACCATGAAAGTTGAACGTGGCCCTGTTTTGGGTAAGGAACTTGCCTTTTAAACGTCTCCAGACAGTGATTTATCAAATAAGCTAAAGCTCAGAGGTCCTGATCATTGTTTGATATTAAATTCAAAATCACAATACTTAAGAGTTTCGTTGCTTCATAATACGAAGTTACTAGTCGAGAGAATACAAAATATTTACTTTCATGGAACATTTCATTGAGTAAAATATTAATCTAAACGTATTCGTCATTATGTTATCGTATGGTGTTTTATCATCTACTTCATATGTTGACAGCAGACAGTAGTTCATTCTTCTATTGAATATTAATAGTAAGATTGAAGGGTAGTGTGTAGTGTTAGAATTGCATATTTATTAAAGTTATAAATTTGAATTCTACGCGGTGCTTTCTGTAGGTAGAGTCTATCTTAAAGTTTCAATATTACATGAACACTCTTGCAAGTTACTTCTGTTATAATCCTAGGAAGCATGGTAATTTATGGTTATAATTCTGAAGATAAATTTGTTTTCATACATTTTCTTGAATAGAACCAACAAGTTTACGTTCACAAATATACATGTCAAAATGTGCCCATATCTCAACATCTATACTTTTATACTATACTTTAAACTATACTTTTACAAATAATTCTGTACGAAACACTACACTAAACTTGATTTTCTACTTTATTCACACAGCTATTATTTTCAGCATTAAATTATCTGTCTCCACTAATATGCTTTTTATTTAATAGTTATCGCAATATTTAATGTCTATTTCAACTCTAATTAACGTCTTTCTTAGTGTCTCCCTTTGGTTACAGTTAATTAACCCATACTCATCATTAACAAGTGTTCAACCTATCTGTTGCTACCATTTTTAATGTCTTTCACTCACTCAACTAGTCCAAAATTCCAGACTGCCAGCCGCACCCTTCAATGCTTGATACTCGAAGTCACAGATTTCCATTCCATCGGCCACTTCTCTCGCTGCTCGTCTTATATCGCTCGGAACTCAGCCACTCATTCACTCATCAACTATTTGGCTCGGAGGGCTGTCGCAATTATATAGCGTTCCCCCTGACCATCTGAAAGGTTCAACGCACCCCGAGTCGCGCTGAGAGAACGAGGTCAGTAATCCAGAACATTCTTCGCACAAACGAAGAAATCATTCAAACAGGGTCAGCAGCGTGCGACCGCTAAAGAGATTATCGTGACGGTTCGCTTGCTGTAACTGTTGCGCTGCCACTGGCCTATCGCTCGCCTGCCATTCAAAACATTACACTAACGTGCCGCCGCCGCTATCGTATAACGACTCTCCGTCCTTCTGCCAGCTTGCTCGCGCGGGCGGGCGGGCCAACGACACGTAACAATGCACTATCTAATCAAATGATCCGGACGCCTATGTGAAACTGCCCTACACGTGTCCCTTGGATATACTGCTCGATAGCGGGCATTAATACGCTATAGGAAAATACCTTGGCCTTTATTACAGCTCTGACCCGGTGAAGGCGACTGTCAACGAGGTGTATGGAACGTCTCGGAGGGAATGGCCGACCATTCTTCCAGCAGCGTTGTAGCAAGCGTAGTAAGCGGTGTGTAGTCTGGCGCTCAGTCGTCGTGCCAGTTCATCAGAGAGGTGCTCGATGTCGGGGCTCTGGGCTCGCCAGCCCATTTCGGGAACACTGCCGTCCACACACCACTCACGGGAATAGACCGCTCTTTGTTTCAGGGAGCGTTGTCATGTTATCATCTCCTACACGCAGCCAGTCAAAATGTCCTCATAGATTATGCTCCGTAGTATTACGAGAGGACCAAGTCTGTTCTGCGTAAAACACCTCCATGACGTCACCGGATTTGCACCGTGGCCACTACACAGGTCAACATGTAGCAGTCACCTAGCATTCGCCACACCAACACCCTACCGCACGGCATCCCCTCATTCTCCACTCCAAATCACGCGTCTCTATAGGCTGTTCACGGTAAAGTGAGCACTTGTGAGGCCCTAGTTATTTCTTCCTTTCAGTCATTTTTTATCGTTCAACCACCTTTTTAAATACATATTTCCGTGTAAGTAGTAAACACCTTGTGTATATTCCAACGTACTCGGAAGTTAAAAACTAAGGCTAAAATAAAACATATTTACCGACTTTTACTCCGAATGAGAGGCCGTTCAAAAGTGCTCACTTTACCGTGAATAGCCCGTAGTCTTCCGCATTCCAGACGCGGTGCTCTTTACGCCACCAAAAGCGGCTCTTCGCGTTCTCAGGCGAGATGTGTGAGCTGTTAAAAATGTACGCTTTTACGGAAATGTACAGTAAATATACGAAAACGCAGTCCGCAGAGAATGAAAACGGAGCTGCGAACTCCGTAAATACAAAGTACGCGAAGTCTCCGTGCATCTTATAGCTTCGGGTTTTGGCAACGAACAATGCCGGCCGTACACGAAGCTTTGTTCGCGACCGCGGCCAGGATGTTGTGGTTTTTTGCGGCAGTTAGGGTATCCACGTCACTGGGACCTGCGCACTCCTTCGAACATCAGACAGTAGCATCAGGCGAGGCGCTTGTAACAGATGGCAGCACTTAGCAGTGGGATGGTGTGTGTGTGTGTGTTCATGTTCAAGAAGCGATACGGGCGACACTAACATGCACTTCTAGCGCCTCATAGCTCCTACGCGCAAGGCGTGCATTGTTTCCGCCGTGACGCTCTACTGTGTAAACTAACTTTGTTACACGCGATCGAAGCTCACAGATTAAGCTACGCCCGTATCTTTGTACGTCTCTTTTGCCGCTTAAGGAAACTGCATGGGCAAGCTTTAAATATGCGATATTTGACCATTTTTACGAATTTTTTTTTCTCCGAGAATACACTTAATATGACACAAAAAAAAAGGGGGGGGGGGCATCTGGCAAAAAGTCATATTTGCAGAACATTTATTTACCGAGATACTCGTATTCACGCGAACAAGTATTTCACAGAAGATGTTTTAGTACACCCTCTTTAATATTTAATAGAAAACAAACACTCCAATATAAATACCAAAGTTTTATCACGAGTTCGTACAAAGAGTTCGTAGGTCAGTGGTTACAGACGTAAACTCTCCGATTTTTTTTATTCAAGTGTCAGACAAATAATTTAAATTTTCTGATGTCTTTTTTATGAACAGTAGAACACCGACATAACGAAAATTGAGGATTTTTTTAGTATCCCTTTTTTAAGACTGGAAATACAGAAAAAATAACTACCAAATTTAAGGAGAAATTTCGTAAATTCATGGAAAGGTCTGTGAAATTCCACGGGAAGTATGTTTTCGAAAATTAATGTGTCCGAAATTTTACGCAGATATTTCCGGATAAATTTTTACCACTACCATGTTCTGTGTCTATACCCTTTCGTGCCCCTGCAATGACATCTTCAGAGCGATGTATTTTTTTTTACCAAATGAGTGTTTATATATATATATATATATATATATATATATATATATATATACACCTACAAATATTGATATTCAGTTGAGCTATTGTGTTTCAATAAGTTGCCCCTGATATGACTGGCAGCGTTCAGGTAATGTTCCATTCTCTACCACTTCCTTCGGCTTCATCGTTTGTTTTTTTAAGCAAATGAAAAATATAGCTATTGATGTACTTCGTGAACAATAAACGCAACCCTCGATGGTATGAGCACGCATTCTGTTAAGCATAAGAGTAATGAGGGCTTGAAGGAACCTTCCGTAACAGAAAATGTGAATACTTTCAATCAGTTAAGTTGTATCTTCGGCAAAGTGTATTCACAGGAGATAAAGTAAAATAAGTGAAGCAAATACATAGTTTATTTCGGTTTGGCTGTTAAGAAGTATTATCATGGGTTTAAGTACTTCGAGCTAAAAAAAAAAAAAAATAAATAAGTGAAAAGATTACTTTCTTATTACAATTACATAATGTACGCAGCAGTATGCTCGGGTATATTCCCAGACAGAGACCACAAATAGAATGATACCTCGAGAGACCTTTGTTTCTTTTTGTATTATAAGAACTAGGCCTATATGCATCCTCGGTAATCAACTTCCGAGGTGCGGAAGTAGCCAATCAGTGGAGCCCAGAGTAGATTTTCAGTGTTCTCGCCTCTTTTCTTGTATCTTGCCATATGTAAAACTAGCTCTTATTTGCAGATATCACGATGTACGTGTAGTGCTTTGCCTGCTTAGTATCATGGATAAAACCATGCTCACCTCAGATTTCTTGCCTGTATACCGGATGTCCACGAACAAATGATAATAAACACCAGAGTGGGGCAAATAAGTACAAATGGAGTATATTTCATCAAGGAACGAACAGTCTAACTTCCATAGATAACCTGCTAATGGCTGTGGCAATTTGCAGGGGCGGGTATGCAATCTCGTGCACGTGTCATTGTAAGCAGCCTGCGCGCAGGCCTGCGTGCCTGACAACACAGCTCGCTACCGCACGGTCGCAGTCTCGGAGGAGCTACGCATCCACAGTTCCTGCAGGACGTGTTACCGGAGTACTCGGAGGAAGTTCCTTGAGACGATGTGGTTCCAGCAGGACGGAGAGCCGCCTCATTTCGCCATTGCGGTTCGCCGGCACCTCGAGATGCGCTTCCCGAACCGGCGGATAGCTGGGAGAGTCCCCCGTAGCATGGCCGCCACGCTCGCCTGACATCACTGGCTGTGGGGGCCACATCATATCGATGGTGTATGCCACACCGTTTGGCACGAGGGATGAGCTCATTACGCCGGAAACCTTTGCGCATGCGCGTCGCAACATGCTTCAGCGCTGCGCCGTCTCTGCGGCCGACGGTAGCGGACAGTTTGAGCAGACACATCGAACAGACACTCTGCCCTCGTGCCTGCAGCGCAAATGTGTAAATAAAGTGTCAATTGCACTGCCTGTAGCCAAGTTGTTGTGATTGCCTATCCGCCCCTTCACTTTGCCACTGCCATTAGCGGGTTAACTGTGGAAGTTAGAATATTAGTTTCTTAATGAAATATGCTCCATTTGTACTTACCTACCCCACTCTGGTGTTTATTATCATTTGTTCGTGAATAGCTGCTATACGGGGATTTTATAGCCATCCTCGATCTCCCAGACTATAGACAGTTCACGGTAAAGTGAGCACTTTTGAGGCCCTAGTTACTTTTTCCTTTCAACCATTTTTTATTCTTTAACTAGCGTTTTTAAATAAATATTGCCACGTAAGCAATAAACACAGTATGTATATTCCACCACACTCGGGATTTAACGTCTATGGCTAAAATAAAATAAATTTAATGACTAATATTCTAAATCAAAGGGTTTTCAAAAGTGCTCACTTTACTGTGAACAAGGTATACCATATTTGCTGCAGCGCTATGTACTGGTCAGCTTACTGTATATACATGCTAATAAAGTTTACTAACCTGTATCCCTTTAAGATAACCAGCTAAACAGGAGTTATCTTGCACCTGTGTTACTACCTCATTATAGATAGCTTAAAAATAAAAGTATGACTGCGTCAAATCACACTTGGTACACATCTAGACTATAACTCGGAAATGTATTTCCAGTATCACTTTTATATTCACTTTTCAGTTTAGAATAGAACCTTCAAGTCAATCCAATTTCCTGGATACCTCGAGTGGTAATTGAGATGTTACAATTAAAACGTGACGTAATGACGCGTTGGGGAAAATCTAACGCCAGCCCCTATAGCGAAATTATTCTGTCTTTTTTTGCGCTTTTGAGTAAGTCTATTTGTGAGCTACGCATTAAGGGGGTCGCCTAGTGTGTGAGTGAGAACAATGTCGACGAAGCACTACGGTCGACGCCGGCCAGCGTTTGTCAAGCAGTATCGCCTCTATGCGCAAGGCGGTCAACTGGAGTGCAGTATGACGACTCGCCTGAACGTGACTTCAAGCGGCGTCACTACAAGTTCATTGGATGCGACTCTGTAGCAATGTCCAACGCATGCTTCTATAGGCTATTCGCGGTAAAATGAGCACTTTTGAAAGCCCTGCTTAGGATCTACTTGTATGCACGTTCTGTATTCTTCCTCAATATGTACAATTAACATTGCCATGGGCCTCATCACTTTATTCATGTGCCGGTCAAGTGAAACTGTTAAGTTATTAGAAAAGTAAACATTTAACCAATATGCTCATTTTTACACTCCGATGCATAAAAAAAAAAACAGAAAGCGAAAGAAATAATTTAAGTTATCATAAATTGTTTCCTTTCAGTTTTTATTTGACATTAAGATACGGAACTATTTCCCACCCATCGTTACCAACTTCACTGGGTGCATGTCACTCAGGGCGCCAATAAAAATATATGTAGATAGGATCAGTGACATTTTTCTTAGGTTGATTTCAAAAGTGCTCACTTTATCGTGAACAGCCTTTACCGTAGTTTTACATGTATAGTTTATTCGCGGTTTCTTCACACTTGTTGAATCAAACCTTTGAAGAATCACCCCATGTATTACGGGTTTAGTTATTTTTCTAAATATTCCAAGTATCACAAGCGTTTTATACTTCTGCTAACACACAAGTGTATTAGTTTTCGTTAAATTAAAATTTCACTTTTATTTTATTTATAAATTATAACATTCCATTTATAATAAATATGAATAATACAGTGAGAAAACATTTGTGCTGGTAGCTCCTAGTAAAAAATAGTCCTTATGCACATTATTACAACTGAGTGCGCACGAATTTGGCGCGTTATCCTTTGGTGTTATTTTCTAGACTTAGTTAAGCTTAGCTTACACGAGGCGGAGGAATATTCTGGAATAATAACTTTATCAGGGCTTCAGAAAAGTGTGAGGTAACCGTGAATGGATTATATCTTGTTCGTATATTTTGGTGTACAGCAGTCTGAATAACGTTCATTGTAATGCTAGAACATTTACGTCAATTTCCATCATAACATTTTGCAATATGTGCTCCAGTTATCTGTCTTGATTGCAGTTAGCCGTCACGTGCCAGTTTTCAATATTCAGATTGTTATCGAACCGGTTTATAGCAGCTGTTTCACTGGCGATTCGCATGTCGAGAGGCGTGGAAAGTCGTTGACCAGGTTGGTTTTTTGTGGAGAAAATTTTATATCACCGCCAAAGAAAAGATGTGATGTGGAGTTAGGTCTTAATATAAGGCGTGGTCGGTGAGTAAATCTGCTGTTTTACCATCGCGCGATTCTGAGCTTTGAGTACTGTCGAATCAACTGCTCTGAGAATGGGTGTTAGGCGTTATTGCTCGAACTCCAATATGTAATGTGGTGCCCTGAGATCGAGTTTAAGGCTGACTAAAACTGAGATAGTCTCTAACATAAAATACTATAATGATCCAAGTGCTGTACGAACAGACTGACGTCAGAATGTAACGGTGAAGTTAATAAATATAATTTTTGGGAGCTAAACACCCTTGTCTTTGGCAAAGTTCTTGTTATGATATAAATTATTTTTGAAACAGACGTTAAAGTAGAGAAGTATATACTACAAAACATTTTACTAAATATTTGCTTTGCCACTGTTTGACGAAACGCTCCATTTCCTTTTGCTGATAAACGATTAAAAGTCAAAGTAAATAAAATCACTTTGATAATTTAATATGATTTTATGAATGTTACAACATAATCTATTTCAATTAGGATCTTTGGTATCTGAAATTGGTTTATAATTGCTGGTGGATAAACAAGGAATTTCCCAATGGGCACCAAAGAAAATATTTTTGACCTGCGTCGTAGTAAATATGTTGTTTGTAGAATTAGCTGAAGTCATTTCTATCACTTCGCCGAGCTACAGACGATAGCAATACTTTGATTTATGCAATAACATAAACCACAATTGCACACACTTTGCTTATAATTTTAATATCTATATAAACATTTGTCATCTTCACGCCCTCATTCATAACTTAAGAAATCGCTATTAATATGAAGTTACACAAAATTGTGTTATATACAAGTGTATATTCTGACATTACCACAGAATTCTAATTTTATAATAACCTGCAGTCTATGAAAATGTTGTAGGTTCAATCGTCCAAAACCGTGATAATTGAGTAAATAAAGCTTAAATGAAGTCTGGGCTGAAAGAATTCGAACCCATACCATACAACAGATTCAACAATAGCTTCGCGGACTGATTTTGATATCGTGCGATGGGCATAAGGAGTGAGTAATCTCTTTCCTTCCCTGTAGATGTTCATTATTGAGGAGGCGAGCAAAGTTTGAACTCACCTCGATACATAGGCACACATTTTATATTTAGTCCTGTTCAATTTCCAACAGACAAGCCATTAAACAATTCAAGGATAATGGTTCACGGAAGAGAGTACATATCTTTTCACTGATGGGTTACATTATTTTGGTATGCCATTTTGATGCAGTCGGAACGAAATGGATGGAACTCCCTTTGATCATTCGATTCCATAGAAAGAATTTGGTGTAATTTGATTTGTCTTACGTAAAAAAAAAAGGGGGTGTTCAAATTCATATTACCTCGCAAAATGAGACACATACGTGACTCGATACAATAATACATCTTATTAAATCCTCCCTCCTACATAAATGTTTACCTTTTTTCCATTTTCCAAACCGAATCTCTGAAACGCTTTGGCCTTTGGTATTTGATACAGGAGTACTTTTTGTAATCATTATTATACTTACGAAACCGTTTGAGCTTCCTTCATCTTTCTTTTATAGTTAATATATTTACATATTTACAAAATTCTACCGAATTAATTGAAATTTCTTTTAATTTATGAACAACTTTGGCATATTAGTGACCTTCAGTAGTCTGAAACTTCCGGTTTGGTGAGTTGGGTGTCGGATATATTGAAAACCCACGTCAATAGAAATGTTTCGCTTTAACCTGTCGTTTACCGTGCAACAATTTCTTGCCAGGAAAGCACGAAAGGCTTTTATTTTAAAATGTACACAATTTTGAAATCTTCGAGTAATGATTTCTCACGGAAGTTTTGAACGCTGGGTACACTGAAAACAACTGTGAAATGTAAATTCATATTCGACCTTGGTGGGGGAGGGAGGGGGGGAGGAAGGGGCTGGGGCAAATATATTTTTGTATTAGTGGAACCGTTCGAGTTACAGAAATAATACCTAGCCGTGATTTACTCCTGTCCTTTAACACCGTACTACCTTTCCTTACCAAATCAGCTCAACAGCTATTTATTTATTACTTAATGTGTGCGTATTTGCAAATTTAAAGTCGTGTAAGTTATTTCTGAGGGAAATTCTGGCTGATAACTGCATTGGAAACAACCATTGACCATTATTTTTTATTTTAAGATATCTTTTTAAGGAGTATGTGGAATTTGTGAGGAGGAGAGGTACACAGAGCTCCGTCTTAATAGGTTCGATTAATTAAGGCTGGTTCAGGTTTTGTTGGATAGGTCAGGATAGTTTGCTTATGTGAAGTGAAAGGTGTGCCGTATAAAGGCTTCTCACGATAAAGTGAGCACTTTTGAAATCAACCTTAGAAAAAAGTCACTGCACCTAACTTCGAGTGACATGCGCCCAGTAAAGTTGGTAACGATGAATGGAAAGTAGTTCCATATCTTAACTTCAAATAAATAGTGATAGATAACCATATGTGAGAGATTAAATTATTTCTTTAGCTTTCTGTTTTTTTTTTTAATGCATCGAAGTATAAAAATTACCAGATTAGTACAATATTTTCTTTTGCAATAATTTCACATTTTCACCTGACCGACGCAGGGTCTAATAAACATTTACATTTCTTCGGCATATCTATAAGGCTGTAATTTTATTCGAGGCAAACGTCAAATTCGAACTAGGAATCATTCATTCCTAGAGAAAACTTTTGTTAACATTCATGTGGCACGTAAGGCCTTTTCCTGAATTCCTAACTGGTTTTAAATACGTCCCATTGATTGGTATCGATCACTACAAAAACTTAGATTGACAATAACTTAGAAGTGGGTAAGAGTGTACTTGCAGGCCGTGCACACAAATACGCCACTCTTTTATTACAGAATAAATAAGTAGCCCTATACAGAAGTGAAATGGGGCAGCAGTTTCTTTGATGTGGGCGTGTTCGTTCCCTCATTGGCTGTACAAGACTCTGGCAGTCTGCTTGTTGTCTGGTTGGCTACTGCAAGCTGCGGGAGTTCCCCCTATTGGTTGCGCTGCGGGCCGCCAGTGAAGTTACCTAGAGTTGATCGGCGAACGGCGTTCCGGCATGAGGAGCGGAGGGGAGAGATTTGGGCGGCTCTTAACAACGAGGCCTTGAGAGCTGATGAGGGTGAAGCGAGATGAGTACGGGGCAGCGCCGGAATGCAAGGGGCAGGGGAAACGGGAGATCCCCTAGAAAACACCGCCGACAAGCGGTGTCGTCCTGCACGATTTCCAAATGAAAAAATCTAGCCGTGACCCCATTGGGGAGCGAACCCGGTTCGCCCAGGTGGGAGGAAGTAGTCTGACCACTGCACCACAGTGCTCAGTGGCAGATTCACCCCAAAACGTGGCTACAAATACTAAAATCAATATTTTGTCATGAAAACTTGTACTTTGGGGTTTTTGAGGTCTCTTATTATGAAATTTATGTTCAAATTTACTAATCAAAGGCCTGGCATCTAATATGACCTATCAAAACAACAAAAAAAGTAAAATATGTACAATATACATATGAAATGAGTGTTAATTTATTTTAAGTGCTCATATTGAATTTAGTCAATGTGAGATACAGGAGAAATTACGTTGAAATAAATATTTCCTTTCTTAACGTCGTAAACAATGTATTCGCTTAATATATTTGACATCATAACTATGGAAACCCTTAATAGGATATGAAGAGTTAAGAAGCAAAAAACGAATAATAATAATAATAGTACAGAAACCAGTAAGTGAACATAAAATAAAAATACGCAATTAAACGATACACGAATACACATTCAGCAAAGACCACGAAACATTAGTTAACGTAGTTATAGTGTTGATTGTGCACTGCAATCATAAATCATCATTTTCAATCGCAATCACTATTGTCAAAATCCTTGGGCGTTTCCGATGATCCAAGGTTGGGGGAGAACAGCAGCTGTATGGCATCTGGCGACATTTGCTTCATTGTTTCCTGTGGGAGCTATCTTACACTACTAATCATCGGATCTGAAGATACAAGTAACCAGTGGCGGCTCCAGGAATAATTTAAAAGGAGGGTACAAAGTTAAATATTAATATAAAACTTTATTGAAGATACAACGAACTAACCAACTTCTTAACATACCGGGTTTTCACCATATGCACTTCAATTAACGGAACTACGGGCCTGATCACTTTATTTTCGTGCTTCGGTCAAGGGCAACTCTGCATTTTTTTTATTTATTAATTTTATTTAGAAAAAGCAAATATTTTAAAAACGATTTTAATTTTACTAATGTATGCATAAATATAAACAAAATGCAAAATAAAATATTTTGTTATCTACAAACGTTTACCTAACATTTGTAATTTAACGTTAACACGTGGAACTACTTTCTTTTCCGCCACTGCCAACTTTACTGGGGCGTGTGACAGTCAACGTGCCCGTTAAAATATACGCATGCAGGGGCAGTGACATTTTTCAAAGGTTGATTTCACCGTGAATAGCATTTAACAAACCATTAAGGAACCTTTCGTAGGACGCAGTATAGTCTCTACGCGGTTTCTTCATACTTTTCGAATCAAACCTTTGAAAAATTACCCCATGTATGATGTGTGTGTGTGTGTGTTTTGTATCCTGAATATGTAATGTATCATAAGGGTTTTATACTTCGGTTAGCATGGAAGTAGCTTATTTTTTATTATATTGAATTTCAACTTATATTTTATGTATACACTGTACTATTGCATTTCAATTAATATGAGTAAATACAGGGTTAATATAGGTGTGTTAGTAATTCCTCGTAAGAAATACTTCTCATGCAAAACCTTATTAAAGTTAGTGCACACGAATACGCTGCGTTGTCCCTTTGGTGAAATTTACTATAGGCTATTCACGATAAAGTCAGCTCTTTTGGAAGGTCTCGCATTTGGAATAACAGTCAATAAAAATATTATATTTTAGTCTTAGACGTTAACTTCCGAGTGCAGTGGAATATACACGTTGTTTTTGTTACTTATATGTTAAAATATACTTATATGTTCAAAAATGCTCATTTTACAGTAGACTTAGTTAAGCTTTGTTCGCGCGAGGCGGATGAATATAATGGAAGCAGAACTTGGGCAGGGCTTCAGAAAATGGACTGTAGCCCATCAGACACAAGGTACAGTTCCCTGAACCTCGCGCAGCCAATCAGCGAACGAGTTCGCTTACATCGCAGGAACCGCTCCGACTATGTGCACTTGTCTACTACGCGCCGGGAGGCTGGCGTGGAGAACGCCTACGTACTGATTTAATCTAAACTGACATTTGAAAAAAAAAGCACGCTCACCCGTCTCTAGCCTCGTGGTTCCCAGGCATAGCGGCAACATGCGGCCGTGTGGAGGTCGTCTCAAATGCGCTTGAGAATCGTACATCTCGGCCCCAACGCGATGGTCTTAGAGGCGAATGCGAGCAACTATGCGCCTGAGAAGGCCGACCTTGTAAGGCCCCTCAGGTGGTTAGAGCCTGTCTGCAGTTCCTTCACACTTTGTGAATCAAACTTTTGAAAAAAAAAAAATTTATGACGTGTTTGGTTCTTTCCTAAATCTATACAAAGTATAAAACAAAGTCGCCAGGCCGCGCGTGTCTGTATTCGGCTAAGGCTTCTAAACTACTTGATGGATTTTGATGCGGTTTTCACCGTCATTTAAAGAATTTCTTGACGTAGGTCAGGGTATATAATACATTAATGTTCAATGTAAGTATAGTAGAGAGATGTCGACGTTTTCTTATCAAGTCGGAAAAAGGCGGGTTTTCGGGCGTTTACATGGTTTATGCTGACTAAACCATAAGAGATAGGACACCAAACTAATGTACTACAGGATTGTACATCTCGAAAAAGTCTACAAAAAGTTCCCGACCGCATTTGTTTATCTTTCAAGGCTGACCCACAGTAACATTTTTTGTCTTTTAAATTTCACTTACAAAGACTTTTTGAACAGCACAGTATTAATCCTATGTTAAGCATTTAATGTATACACTTGCTGTAAACCTAAACAACGCCACATTTGTAAATTTCACCCGAGCAAATCTTGAGTGGGTACCTAGTATATAAAAAATCACAAGCGTTTTATACTTGTGTTAAAATAAAAGTACCAAATTTTTTGTTAATTTGACATTTTACTTATGTCTTATCTATAAAATATAATATTTCTTCTACTTCTTTTTCCGTTAGGGTCTTCTAGGGACCACTAACCAATTTCAATGCTTCGTCCTTTGTTGTCCTTTCTTCTTTCCTTTCTCCAGCACTCCTTCATCTTCCTCCAGTACTCATTCATCTTCTCACTACGTATCTTTTTCCTCTCCTCGGACCATTTCGAGCCTATTTTCTTCTCCTTCCTGCCTTGGACTCCTTCCATTTTTAACACTTTTTTCTTAAGGATTTCTCTCTCTCTCTCTCTCTCTGTTTCTTCTTCATCATCTATATTGTGTCTTTTACAATCTTTCTTAACTTCCTGAATCCAGGTTGTTGTTGATTTCTTGTTCCAATATCCGTTTGGTTAATCTGTTGCCATCCATTCTAAATAAATGTCCAAAAATAACAATCGCCTATTCCGTATTGTTTCTGTTATGTTTTATATGTTGCGATATATTTCATCATTACTTCTTGATTTCCATAATTCTGTACTTTTTAGTGGACCAAGTATTTTACATAACATTCTTCTTTCTAGTACTTCTAATTTATGCCATAAAGCGGAAACAAATATGAATGATTTAAATATTATTTGCTAAGCATCTGAGCTTACCATAGGCTATTCATGGTAAAGTGAGTACATTTTAAAGCCTTCACGTTTGGAATAACAGTCAATAGGTGTGTCTTATTTTCGCCTCACACGCTAACTTTCGAGTGCGGTGGAACACACACACACTCTATTTATTACTTACATGGCAATATTTATTTAGAAATGTGGTTATAGGATAAATAATGGCTGAAATAAGAAAGTAACTAGGGCCTCAAAGATGCTCACTTTGCCGTGAACAGCCTATAGGTAGGGTTACCTGTTTTTCGCGAAAAGATTTACGCAAAGGTTATACTTCAATATCCAATGTGTCTTCATTTGGCTATTGACTGCTTGCCTTTGTGTGACGAATGTCTGGTAAATGATGAACCAATCAGAACAATTCAAATTACCCAATCACGAAAGTGGTTCCAAACTAAAGAATACAGCTTGTTCTGAAATCTTTTCGCGAAAAACAGGCGCCCCTAGCTATAGGAGTAACATCTCGGCGACAGAGAGAGCTTCAGGGAAGGAGCAAGTTGTTCAGAGGTTAAATACCGGCGAAAGAACCATCGCATCATTCACCTGGATTAAATTGCGGGAAACCACGGGAAACCCAAATAGGGATGGCCGGGCCAGGTTTCGATCCCAGGTCCTCTCGAATGCGAGCTCGAAAGTGAACCACTGCTCTAACTCGCTAAGTATCTCAGTGATCAAGTTTTAATATATTTATAAGGTCATGCAATAATCCATTCATGTTTACTTTAAACATTTCTGAAACCCTGCTAAAGTTCTACATTCATGCTCTTCGTCCACTTCATGCAGAAAAAGAAAGATATTTTTCATTTATTAGTTATTTAGTTTTACTTACTTTTGTGTTATTTAATTGTGTTTGCGTGGTTAACTAATTTTTGTGTTTTTACATAATTTTCCTTATAGTGCATCGAAGGCGTAATCGTTCTTCAGGGTATTTCTCGAGGAAGGTGTACCTACCAGTTTGCCTCTCATTGTAAATGTAGACAAGGAAGACGGTTCTTTTTACGTCAAGGCAGAGTGTTAAAAATTCTTCTATCTTTTTTTTTTTTCTTTTCGGCTGGGTTTGCAAGGTATTACAGTCAAACCGGGTAGTGATTTGTTAGAATTTCGTTTCTTCAGAAAGGCGTTTAAGTTCCGACAGTTAAGGACTTGCATGATTCTGATCCAAGTGACATCATTTGTTGGAAGACGATACCTGTGCATGAAGGTGTTGCGAATTAAACTGATGTGATTAGTATGTACTCTACTGTACGCCCATGTTGATCTCTCGTATGAAGATGAAGTTTGAGATTGGCAATTAGGTTTAGCTTTTTCGACAGTTGGTTGGTACCACTGGCAATATGCATATAATCGGACACACGCTGAGGTTACGTTTAATACTTGAGGTTATTACATATAGTTGTTTTAGGCGATTAAATAAATAAATATATATATGGTGTTGTTATTTGCGTTTATGCCTTGACGTTGTTTATGTTATTAAAATTTTGGGCACCGTTACGGTTGTGTTTGATTATTATATTGAGGGGGGAATATGTTAATTATGTACGTATATTGAATACACTGTAACGTATACACTGACTAGCATTTCCCTATTTAGTTTGGTTACGATGAAAATAAAATATTTCCAGTTCTTACAGTGAACAGAAAGTGTAAGGTAAGTGGCTGTAAATGCCGACATATTATTTATTCTACTTTCTTCTTTTTAATTCATAAAGTGTAAGAATGGACCAGTATATAAAATCTTTACTTAACTTTACAGTTCTACTTGACCGACGCATGTATGAAGTGACTAGGCCGATTATAATTTTAATTATGCGTATGGTAGATGAATTTAAAATATGCATACAAGTAGATTTTAAGCAGGGCTTTCAAAAGTGCTCAGTTTATTGTGAATAGCCTATACTAGGAATTACTTATACACATATATTTTCTGCTTTGTTTCATATTAGTTGTAAAGAAATATTACTATTAAATCATAAGTACAAAAACACGACATACATAGGGTGACTTTTCAAAAGTTTTGATTCTGAAAGTGTGAAGATATTGTAAATAGACACCTGTATAGTATTTAGCCTTGTGGCTGTAGCGCTTCTTCAAGGCAGCGATGTAATGTGAAGTCGGGGATGAAGGAGTGCTGCGTATAACTGGGGCCGCGGTGGCTGAGCGATTAGCCTGCTCGCCTCCCACCACGGCGATCCGGGTTCAATTCCCGGCCGGGTGGGAATGTGGGAATCATGCCGGACGATGCCGCTGGTCGGCGGGTTTTCTCGGGGATCTCCCGTTTTCTTCGCTGTTGCATTCCGGCGCTGTTCCATACTCACCTCCCTTCGCCCTCATAGGCTCTCAATACCTCGAAGTTAAGTGCCGCCCAAATGTCTTCACTCACTCGAACTGGAATGTGTATTACGAGTGCATCCAGCACGACATTGGAAGGTCTGTATCTCGGAAACTACCCGCTTTAGGACACATGTTGACAGGGACATTCTGTGTTGATCTGGGATGTAACATCCACTGCCCCATTACTTGCCATGCGTTCGGGGACATCTTGTATACCCGGGAGCTACAACGCCGGGAGCAGGGGGCCGGCCGGAGCACACACGGCGCGACCTCCAGAAGGCGAAGTGGGCCCGCAGGTGGGGCGACTCGCGACAAGGGGGCGAGGTCCCGCGAGCAGTGCGGACGGCGTGATGTATGGTGACGCGGTGAAAGGCGGGCCGGGGTAACCTAGTTCGGCCCCCGGGTCCACGCCCCTCCCGGGGGGTGGCTGTGGTTGGTCCAGCGGCGCGCGCCTCCTATATAACGTGCCCGCCGTGCTCCAAACAGACACACAGCTCGACCAGCAGCTCTAGTGCCGACACAGACACCACAACCAACAAGCACCTTCGACATGGCATTCAAGGTAAGTCCTCCAGCATCTCCCTGTAGCATCGCTCTGGTCGCTATCCAGGTGCTCCCCACGAGCATACCGTCCATTCGCGGTTACTTCCAAATTTTCTGACCACCCACTGAAGTTCTATTTCCAAGAGATTCCTCCGCGTTATGCAAACAAAGCTTAACCGAGTCTATAAAACTACACCAAAGGGACAACGCACCGCATTCGTGCACGCTCAGTAGTTTCATAACATTTTGCATTAGAACTGTTTCTGACTAGGCGTTACCAACAGTCACATATTCTTACTTTTTTAATTCGTATTAACTATAAAAGAAAATATTAAAATTTATATGTAAGATTTAAATAAAACCTTTAATTTAACAAAAAAGGCGTAGTTTTATGTAAACACAAGTTTAAAACGCTTTTGATAAATTACATATTTAGGAAATAAACAAACATGTCATACATGTAGTGATTTTTCAAAGGTTTAATTCAAAAAGACTATACCCATGACCCGTTAAGGCTCGTTTTCATCTGCCATGTTGAATTTTTCAAATTCATATGCCGTAACTTCCTTTCCAATTAATTAGTTAGGCATTTCTGATTATAGCACGTTTAAATTATACAAATTCTTTCAATCGTGGTCGCCAAACGTTATCCATGCTCTGCCTGGTGATCGTGAAATGGCAAACTAAATTTTCCATAAATAACTGAAATAAACTAGACACCAGTGATTCAACGTGCAGTGTGAGACCTCGCCTTAAACCTATAATTTAGGCCTTGGATACACAGCCGCCCTGCGTGTGACTTGGCAAGTCTGCCACCGGTGTGTCACTTATAAACGGGGAGAGAGAGACATCATTGTAGTGCTACCAGTTTTTGAGTGCAAAATGTAGTCATCGTTCATTTGTACTATAGGCCTACTATCAATGGAGAACCATATTTATTTACCATTTGGATAGAATTAATGGAAATTACTCTATTATTTAACTTCTGAGAATGAGTACACAAGCGATCGCAGTACAAGAAGCAAAAAAATAATCGTCTCTTTAAAATATGATCAAAGATCTACGCCATAACAAAGTAATATTATCAATAACTAATCTCAGACATAAGTTATGGCAAAATAATATAACGCCAAGATGGCGTTCTACTGTCCCTATTAACTTAATACGCAATACTCCTCTTTAAAATACTGATGATATCCTTAGAGTACAAAATGCTTGCAGGTTTATTAGTCCTAATTATAAATTAAAATAACCACTCTTACTAAATCGCATAAAAATGCAAAGTTGAGATAGGAAGAACCCCAAAAGCACTACCACTGGATGTCATTTAAAGACTAATATCATTTTCATGATTACAATTATTGTAATAATTTTCTTAGACAGAGAAGTGTTCACAGTTAATTGCTACTAATAAAATGCTCAGCATTTGAAAATTCTAATAATAGATTCAAGTATCTTCAGAGCGATCTTGCTTTCTAGTGGTTTGAGACGTACGGTTCTTAGGTATCTGATTTGAGCCCCATGCCTGTTAACGTAGAACGTATAGTAGTTGGTCGATGTTGCAGTGTGTGTATGTGTGTTGCAGGCTCTGATGTTCGCCGCCCTCCTGGCCGCCGCCCGCGCCGGAGGCCCCGCGGCCTACAGCACATACACCGCCCCATCCTCCTATGACGCCGTCGGCGCTACCCACGAGAGCACCGTCAAGGGATTCGGTGGCAACTCCGTCATCTCTGAGTACTCCAAGGCCGTCGACTCTGCCTTCTCCAGCGTCCGCAAGTACGACAGCCGTGTCAGCAACGACGCCATCGCCTACGGTGCCGCCTACGCTCCTGCCTACGGCGCTGCCCTCGCCGCCCCCGCCTACGGTGCCGCCCTGGCCGCTCCCGCTCTCGCCGCCCGCGCCTACGGAAGCTACGGCGCCGCCCTGGCCGCTCCCGCTCTCGCCGCCCGCTCCTACGGAGCCTACGGCGCCGCCCTGGCCGCTCCCGCTCTCGCCGCCCGCGCCTACGGAGCCTACGGCGCATACGGCTACGGCGCTCCCGCCCTGGCGGCCCGTGCCTACGCCGCCCCCGCTCTGGCTGCCCGTGCTTACGCCGCCCCCGCCTACGGCGCTGCCCTGGCCGCCCCCGCTCTCGCCGCCCGTGCCTACGGAGCCTACGGCGCATACGGCTACGGCGCTCCCGCCCTGGCTGCCCGTGCCTACGCCGCCCCCGCTCTGGCTGCTCGTGCCTACGCCGCCCCCGCTCTGGCTGCCCGTGCTTACGCCGCCCCCGCCTACGGCGCTGCCCTGGCCGCCCCCGCTCTCGCCGCCCGTGCCTACGGAGCCTACGGCGCATACGGCTACGGCGCTCCCGCCCTGGCTGCGCGTGCCATCGCCGCCCCCGCTCTGGCCGGCCACGCCTACGTCGCCCCCGCTCTGGCCGGCCATGCCTACGCCGCCCCCGCTGGTGTGGTGTCTCACGTGTCCTTCAATGGTCTTGGAGCTTACTACGGCTGGTAAATATTTCCCTCGAAATATGCCCGGTGCTCTTTCTCCCTTTGTTTCTCACCTTACAGAACATCTCCAAAACAAACCTGATAAATTATTGTATCCCACAAAAATACTTCATTCCCTTCCTTTCGTTTTAAGAAAGAGTTATGAATGTCATTGTATATTTATGAATAAATAAAAATATCGTGAATTATATCATTGTATCATATTTTATTCCCTGACTATCCTCAAAAACGTTTAAATATGAATATTTTCTGAACTAATTAACACGTATTTACATATGTATATACAATCATATATATATGTGTTCATATATACATGCATATATATAATATATACACTCATCTATATGTGTATATACAGGTACACACAGTAGTAAAGTGCTAAATAATAATGCTTTGTCAATGCCAACAAGGCTCTAATGATACGAACAAATTTTCACTGATCAGTTTGAGTACTGCCACATATTACAATCAAATATCTTTTAATGATTCATTACATAATTTTAATATCGTACAGTATTCAGATATCGAAATTATTTCAAACATAATATTCCTAACCATTTATTTGCTTCATTTATTTCACTGTTTTCTTCAATTTTCTTCAATACTTACTATTATAATAACTTAACGTTTTATAATGTTCAACTGTGTCCAACAGAAAATGGTTCACTATTTTTTTAAAATAAACCTCAAACATATTATAGTGTACTCTCGTCACTAGAACAGAGCACATATAGACAATAAAATTACAGTGTGTATTTCATATGTGTGATAGTGGGTAACCAAAGTTGTGAGTGTAGTAAGCAATCCACTAAAATAAATAAAATGGAATTAGTAAGATAATCATTAAAGTAGGATTTCTATAAGCTGAATAGAAATCATTAATATTATGTCTTGATATGTGTAGTTCTATGTATATTAATTTAAAACCTTAACATCTGTATTAATAAGTGAACTCTACCTGAAGGAGCTAAACCGCACAACACAAAGAAAATAGAATTATATTTTTCTCCATTGTAATTAGAAAAATTAAAAATCATCAGTACCACACTACACAAACACAAATTACACAATAGTACTTTAACAAACTTATTCCTAATATAAATAACAGGAAAAAAAATATCCTTAAATTCTGCTGTCAATGTGAGGGAAAAGGTTGACACATACAAATTATTATTTCATAAAGTACGGTCTTGTCCCAAATATCACCTGACAGACGAAAAAACCATTTATTTGAGCTTTAATATGCACCAAGCTAGTCTTCTTTACAGGTAGAGTGTGAAAACACAAGATTGAATTTGTAGGTATAATTAAAAATATACCAAAAAACACACGACCTCTAGTTATGCTTAATAAAATATTATACTTTGAGCCAGGAAAGTTTCAACAAGGTTGTCATTACATGCAAGAATGCGACAGTTGGAGATTCTTTAAGTTTTCTAATTTACAATATTAATAAATTCAGGACTCTTGCTGATCCAGAGCTGAATACAGACAATGAAGCTAGGTCAGGGTTCCTTAATAAATGGATTACTTGTCAGCGGGGTCTGACTGAATAAAATCTGCAGATCTTACTTGATACTCCGAAGATTGGAAGAAGCACATGCTGATGAATCAACACACATCGGGGCCACCATACGTGAATTCGGAGAGTCGGCCCTCAAATACGGTACCTCTCGTTGCCTTTATAGTTGCAGTCGTCTCTCGGGTGAGGCTGGCTGATATCCAGACATCCTCAATCCTCATCGTCCGCATAATCCCATTGTATAATTATATATTAAAAAAAACAACGATCATTGACGTTTCTTCCTTAGATCCAGACTTTCAATGTTCCTTTTCCGAACCTCCATTAAACAATTTTACTGAAAAATTGTTCCTAACAGAAACAAAAGTGTCTGTATTGTTTAAACATTCCAACCACTGCAGTTTTCGGCTAGGCTCACTTAATATTCTCCTTGTAAAAATACTAACAGATAAAATATTGCAAAAATTACTATCAGTCCTCAAATTTTAAATATAAATGTTGGCCAAAGTACTTTGTTTTACCAACAGTTTCGACCGAGATTTAGTAGGTGAGAAATGGTTACATTTTCTTACAAAATAAATTAATATAATAAGCAAATAGATTTCAAGTTTAACATTCAGATGAAAGTTAAAAAAATACATATCATTTCCATAACTTAAACTGGCGTGAGATATAATGAATAGCAAATAAAACCATTTGTGAAGACCAACTATAAGGAAACTCCTTACAATATATTCAGTCTTCAGCATATGTTTTTATACTTTACATTTATGTTAGCTTAGAAGTCTAAAAGTGCGTAATCTCGAACGCAATCGAAAAATTCTTACTAATTCTGAACACCAATAACACTTATGTTTTAATTGTGACTAATTATAATTAAAACAGATTTTTTTCGTGTGTCATCATTTTTAATCAATCTATTGTATCCATTCAAAGAGCGGGCCAATTTTTTTTTCACAGCCGTACTGAAAAATTTTTTCCAAATCCGTCAAAAACAGGGGCGTGAAGTGAGTTTTTTTTTTTTTACAGGATAAGCAATATAATAGCACCACATATTTGAGTGTTTTAGATAACATTTGTTAGTGCAGGGCTGTGTTTCCATTTTCAATTTCTACTTATAAACGCAACTTCCAACTTTGCTAACCCTTTACATGTATTTACCGTTTTATAATACCTGACATTAGTTATAAAAACGGAAACGAAATTAATGTAATAGTAATTAAACTGAATATTATTTAAAGAGAATATTACAAATTATAAGAAAACTCCCGTTTTCCCGAACACTTTCAATAACTTTCCAAGGAAAAATGTGGACTAGAGTACCCAAACAGAACGACTGATTACCCTGCCGAAGGAACGCGGCAGGGTAACTTAGCTCGCGAGTTCGATTTATCGCTAGTCGCTCCGGTTTGTGGAAATAAATACTAGATAGCAGCACTATGCGCGTACAGTACGAGAGTTACGAAAGCTCTGTTTCTCGAATCGGAAACGGAAATCCAGAATTAAATGTGTTTAGATTTAAAGTTAAGGCGAAAGCTATAAAGGGTCGAACATTTCCGATGTGTATAGGCTGAGAATTGCTTACCATTGAATAAACGTCACTGGTAAAAAAAAAAAAAAAAAAACCACGGTTCACCTAATTATGCAAAGTAATCTCATCTTCCTTCAGAAATATACTGCAGTTAAACATTCACGTTAATGGCAATTTTACCTATTTCACTATCTCACACATTTATAAATGAGGCAGTAAGAGGAGCATAGTTTGTAAGACCATTCGAATCGTAAGACTGAATTTAAATGTGACCTGCAGAAAAAAAGGATTTTTTTTTCGGGTGCTGTAATAAAAATATTTGTCACTATAAAATGCTCCCATTTTAAATACATTACTCCTGGAAATGGGAACAGATCAGGAGTACCACTTTCGCAGCATCTCTTATTAGAAAACAACAGTGCTTTATTACTTCCAAGTGCTACATCCTAGCTGAATCGTGCCGGACGATGCCGCTGGTCGGCGGGTTTTCTCGGGGATCTCCCGTTTCCCCAGCCCTTTGATGACGGCGCTGCTCCATACTCACCTCATTTCACTCCCTTCGGCTCTCAAGACCTCGACGTTAAGAGCCGCACTAATCTCTTCACTCACTTCACTCACTATCTCCTGGCCTTCACAAAAACGACAACAATCGTCGACCCCTCTGTCTCCGGAGAGGATGGCGGGGGTGAGGGTTCAAGGGTAGAGGCAGAGCAATTTTAACTTTTTTTGTCATTTTTAAATTATAACGTAAACTTTTCCTTTTAGACTGTAACAAAATAGAATTTTAAGCGTCTGTAATTTTAAAATTTTACCTGTTTTTAATTTTTATAACACCACAAATTTTATGTTTCGACTATTTTCCAAATTTATTTTAATTTTAAGTAACTAAGTCCAGTTATGGCCTTCATCTGGGTACTGGTGCCATTTTGATATGTTCTGTTCTGTTCTGCCAAGTCAGTTACTTCAGCTAAGATCGACATTCATTCCCATTAGTGCGCCTGACGGCCTATTATACGGCTCTAATTTACTAACGAGCTTCCCTACTATAGAATGTGTACCGTTTATATAACCCTTTCTGTCGACGACGAAGTGAACGTGAGAGTGATGAATACCGTGTCCACATCGTGCATTGTAGTCACCGATGAGTGTGTGTGTGGACACATTAGCAGCAGCGTGTGTGCTTGCGTTTGGCAGGCCGCGGGGTTCGACATTCAGCAAACCAAGTGCGAAACACGTGCTACGGCGAGATAAATTAGTCTGCACCCAGAAGCCTGAGCTAACAGTAAGATTTTATTAAAATTGAAATTAAACAGGGGTATCATTAAATTATAAAATTGACTCCAGGCGTAAAAATGAGAAATTATGAAATCGTCTCGAAACGACTTGATTCGCCACATGATGAATACTTCAATTAGATATTTCAGTGCTCCAATATCAAGCACCATGCCAATTGAACGCAATTTTTGTAGTATTTATGCTGAATGTTCTACTGGGACGATTCGAAATCCAGCTCATGACTCATTGTTAAAGCCGAGGGAGAGCTCAATTCCTTCGTAGTACTATAGCATAATTACTCTCATGAGCAGCTGAATTAGAGATACCTACCTATAGACTGTTCACGGTAAAATGAGCACTTTTGAAATCCCTGCTTAAGATCTACATGTTTTGCACGTTGTGTATTCTTCTACATTATGTAAAATTAACATTACCATGGGCCTCATCCCTTTATTCATGCGCCGGTCAATTGAAACTGTGAAATTATTAGTAGAGTAAATATTTTACAAATCTGCTCATTTTATACTTCGATGCATTAGAAATAAAAGGAAAAAGGTAAAGAAATAATTAACGTTATCACAAATAGTTACCTAACACCTTTTATTCGACGTAAAGAGACGGAACTACTTTCCCTCCATCGTTACCAACTTTACTGGACGCATGTCACTTAGTGCGCCCGTTAAAAAAATACATGTAGGTAGGAGCAGTGACATTTTTCTAAGGTTCATTAAAAAAATGCTCGCTTTACTGTGAACAGCCTTTAGTCACGTATAGCACGCCTTTCCGTCCTGATAACGACGGTAATGTAGCGTGACATACTGGTCCATGACCCCTGCACAGCCTCCCATAATTCACGGGTATCTGTCGGAGCAGGATTAACGGCACGCATATCCCTCTCTACATCATTCCATGTGTGTTCGATATGACTGAGGTGGGGTGACCTCGGGACAAGGTAAGCAATATCAAGTTCATGGAGTGTTCATCCAAACCACTCTGTCACAATTCTGGAGCCGGCGGGTAGATGCAAAGCCCTTCTGTAGGTACATTTCTCCTGTAGAGTGCTATCGGCACAGAATAGGTGAACGTGATCTGCCAGCAGGTCCCCGGATTGTTCGCCAGTGATAGATGGCACATGTACGAGGGGCCCCATTTCATCCGATGTAAACACCCCCCATACGAGGACACTACCAACACTGGCATGAACCGTACCCTGCTGATACGAGGGATTCATCGCTCCGTGTGCTTGGCGAAGCACTCGCACCCTGCTGATACGAGGGATTCATCGCTCCGTGTGCTTGACGAAGCACTCGTACCCTGCTGATACGAGAGATTCATCGCTCCGTGTGCTTGGCGAAGCACTCGTACCCTGCGATCGGCGTGTATAGACTGTTCACGGGAAAATGAACACTTCTGAAAGCCCTACTTAAGATCTTCTTGTATACACGTTTTATGTTCTTCCGCCGCATGCATCAATATCATTGCCATGGGCCTCATCACTTTATCCATGTGTCGGTCAAGTGAAACAGTGAAATTATTTAAGAATGAAATATTGTACAAATCTGCTCATTTTTACGCTTCGATGCATTAAAAAAAAACGGAAAGCGAGATAAATGACTTAAGTTATCACAAATGGGTACCTAACCCTTTTTATTCGACGTTAATATATGGAACTATCTTCTCCTCCATCGTTACCAACTTTACTGGACACATATCACTCATTACGCTCTTTAAAATACTTGTAGGTAGGGTTGTGACTTTTTTCTAAGGTTGATTTCAAAAGTGCTCACTTTATCGTGAACAGCCTTTACCAATGTGTACCTCGACACAACCGCCCAGGCGATATCAAAGGCAAACCCACCTAATACTTACTGTTCAATATCTGTTCCTAGATAAGGGATTGCTAATAGTATATTTGTAAATACATTATTTACATCTCGACAAATATGTCTTACTCTATTAAAATCTAATTCTATATTAGATGCATAATGTATCGCTAGAAATAATCCAGTTAGAATTTGAATTATTAAACATGTTCCTACCAAATAACCAAAACAGCTTCACATACTCAAAAAGTAAGTATTATTATCATAAAATACATACCAAATATTCTAATCAATACATACACAAAAATAAAGCAAAAAAAAGACAAAACAATATGATTTAAACTCAACAAAGTAATAAAAAAAGATCATAATTAAAAGAAAAATTCAATAAACCACACCACATATAACTATTATTAAAGATATAATAAAATAAATTAACACCAGTTTTAATAATTTAAATAAAACATTGGTATTTAAATCTTAAATGAACATTATATATTTAAAACTTCAAAGAATCCTTTATATCAAAACAATAATAATAGCAAATAACACTTTAAATATAACTTTCCTATTAACAAAACACCGACTAGCAATAAGAATAATTATTATTCTACAAACTACTTTAATCTCAATAACAAATGGGTTAGTACCCAATATATTAGATTTGAGGGCACTAACTGATATATGTTGCCAACGCATGAAATATTTGATTTGTTAATAATACACTGAACTTTCATTTGTATCTTGTGGAACCAATAAAAATAATTTTAGCAAAAATATTAAACGTTCATTTAAGCGTATTAGTGCTTAGTTATTCTACTAAGCACATTTTCCTCTCAAGATTTAAAGAAGTAAATTCGCTTTTATTTTGCAGGGTGGCATAGATGGTTCTTAATTATGCTAGGATCATTAAATGTATATACATATTGCATTTCTTGTGAACTTTATTCTACTAGACTAACGCTATGAAGTGATTTAGGTAAATTATTTAGGAAACCAAGGGGTCTGTAATAGTACTTGCTTAGAAAGGCGAGGATTTCCACTGTAAAATTGGCCTTTGAATTTTTCCAAACGAAGAACTCAAAATCTTAATACATAGGTTCTACGTATTTTTATACATAAATGTGAGAATACATGTTAACTGCGTAAAAATAGATATTCATTGCAGAGCAAACATACAACATACAAACTGTTAACAAACCTTTCGAAACGTCTTTGATGGCTGATCAAAGGAACGGTAATGCCCGAAGACACAAAAAGAACAACAAAGAGCTCCAAATAACAGGGACGCCGACAAAATTTGATTAACTATGACACGAAGCTTCATAAACCGACAATATTGATAGGTATTATTTTCTCTATGATACATTCATTTATTTATAATGAGTCAAACTACACTTATCCTTATTATAGTAGGCCCAATCTACTGTATCCTCTTGGGCGGAGGGTGTCATAACAAAAATGTTATGGCTAGAAAACTCCGCTGCAGAATATCTACTATTTCTTTCTTTCTTTCGTAGGCCCCTTTATGCAAAAGTTCTGAAAATGCTAAATAGGTTAGGTTAATTATGCCCATGCCTAGTTATGATGTGTGTGAGCAAATCTATGGAAATGATATCTTAAAGATAACCTCACACAAGTAAACATTCTACAGTTCAACCAAAAGAATTGTTTTGTATAGCCTTAATCAGATACAGGGGTGTAATTTTGTTTCACGTAATATTCTCAAGTGTAACTGCCACAGTTGAATATATTTTTATTTGCCTGGATTTATTGGCAGTCAGGAGGATTACCACACCTCATATAATTACCTTAAGCAACCCAGTAACCAAGTACACAATTCTAACATGCAAGACCATCATAAAACTGAGCAACATAGCAAGTAAGTAATTATGAAAACACTTGCATACAGTAGCCCTAGAAACACGACACATAATTGTTACAAGTTAGGCGACCACTGAGGATTAGTTTAAAGTCTACGGTTATTTGATTGATATTCTAATTTTTGTTAAATTTTAAGTTTCTTTAAATTTACTTGGACTAACTTATTTCTGAAAACAACCTGATGGCAAAGAGCAAATCTCAATATACACATACCCTCCTAGCGACGAAGGAAAATGGCCGTACATAACTTCCAATGGCTATAGGCTTATGTAGTTGCAAATGCAGTTCGCTGGCTGGCACTTAAGTTGTTAAGTTTATACTTAAAGTAGATTACAGATTACACAAAATAAAGAAATGTTTCTTCTACATTAAAAAATGTAAATGTTAATTGTAGAGCTCAGGGTTAAGTAAGGGGTCTACTCAGGTTCATACGCAATCAAAAAGTCAGTTAAGAAAATCACGTGATAAAAATGGCGTCGTCTCACTGCTTAAAAGACGCTACCAGAAGAACCATGTACCACATATGAATAATTATTACTACTGGACCTGAAGATAAAAGTAGTTGCAGCTCATGTAGACGTATAATCTCCTCTCGCAGTCGGTCATCAACGACTTCAAAGGAACTCTGCAGCGATGTAGGCGATGCGGGCATCCTAGGCATTGCAGAGTCCTGGCTCTAACGCAAACGTAGTCTAATTATTTCTACCTCCTGACTTCTAGGGATCCTAGCTGGGGCGTAAAACCTTGCACGCGTCAGCTGGCACACTGAGAAATGCCGGGGGAAATAATGAACACCCTACACTCTAATCAAAATGCCTACAATCCACCCACTCGCAGGGGAATGACCCGTCCCTACATCTTACTAGTATGGCGCTGTACGAAGGAGAAAGGAACTTCTTGCTCATATGGCTGGGACATGCACAGAGGGTCTAGAGGTTTCAGCCAATGGGAGGCAGGGAACAAACCTGTAGTCCAATGGGATCCTGAAAACTGTCAACCAACCCCGTACGTGCCATTTTCTCCGCCCTAGACTAACAAACATAGAATTACGGGTCTCTAAGCATAATATACAATATTTAATTAATAAGAATGACTTGCAAATGAGACCAAAAGGAAGCTAGTAAAATTATTAAAATAAGTAACACAAACAAATGAAGACCTAACTAAATACTAGCTTAAACAGAATAAAGTTTGCCTCCTTACGACTAAACTTACATATCATAACGTGTTTTTAAAAATAAAATTTTTTTTTAAAATTATTACAGGTACAGAAAAATGTAAACCACGTGACATATTACAAGTGCAAAACATATGAAAACTATATTTATATATAAGATAATCAAGCAAAAGTGTTATTTGTGTAATATAAATACTACCCTGAAAATATGTTAATGATATTTCCGACACAATACATTATTTTAGCATTACAAAAATTCTCCGTGTTTTTGGCGCTAGTTTCGTGGCTCGACACAAAGCAGCTGTTTGATCAACTTGGCTTCTGGCGTCGTAGCGCGAGAAGCAAAGTAGGCCCAGTTATCACAAGAAGACCTCGCTCTTTTTACCAAGAGCGCCAAAAATGGCGCCCTGTCCTCGCCGTATAAGTAAACAAGCTGCAGAGTGTGCATGACTGGCGCACGGTGTTACGTCATGTGAATGTGCCTTGTAGGCGCCGAGTGTAGACCTACTTAAAGAGTCCTATGTACTGAAACGTCTTCTGTGAAATCGTTGTTTGCGCGTAAACGCGTATCCCGGTAAAAAAAAAAAAAAACCGTTCTGCAAATAAGGCCTTTTGACAGAAAAGATAAAAAAAAAAAAAAATTATCTATGGCCCTATTTTTTACTTTTGTCATATCAAGTGTATTATTGGAGGGAAAAATGGTCAAATATCGCATTTTTAAAACTTTCCGATGCAGTTTCCTTAAGCGGCAAGAGAAAAGCACAAAGATCCCTATGTTAAATATCTAATTTGCACAATACAGCGTTACGACGGAACCACTGCACGCCTTGCGCGTAGAAGCGACGAGACACTAGGCGTGCGCGTAACTGTCGCCCGTATCGCTCCCTCGCTTCTTGACCTTGGACACGCAGGTACATAGTCCCCTTAATTGCGGCGGCGAATAAGGCAAACATGTAGAGTCTAGTCGCGGTTTTATCAAACATTTGAAAAATCACCCATGAAACACGTGTTTCGTTGTTTCCTAAATATGACATACCACAGATGTTTAGTATTTCTTCCATCGTAAAGTATCTTATTATTTTTACATTTAAATTTTATTTATATTTTATGTAAGAATTAAGATGTTTAATTTAAAGTCAATACTACAGACCCGCCCCAGCTCGCTAAGGTGCGGTTTACATGTATGGCGTTGTTTAGGTTTACGGAAAGTATATAATCTAAATGCTTACGGTAACTAACATAGGGATAATACTGTGTTGTTCACAAAGTCTTCGTAAGTGAAACCCTGTTTTTAAACAAATTAAAAAAAAAAATTGTTGCTTTGGGTCATCCTTAAAAGATAAACATATGTTGACATGGAATTTTTTTGTAGACAATTTTGAGATCCACAATTCTCTAGTACATTAATTTGGTGTTCCTCTTATGGTTTAGTCAGAACAGGCATTCGACAACCTCAAAACAACAGTACTTAAACCACCCATATTAGTGAAATTCAATTAAAACTAACATGCCATCCTAGCATACGACGCCTCCCAAACAACCAATAGCAAAGACCGTATCATTATTACGTTCCCGTCGAAAAAAAAACTGTCTTTTAACAAAAAAAAAAAAAAAATGGCCAGCAAAGGAACGTGAGCTATCGGCCATAAAGTATTTTGTTATATATTTCAAACAGTACCTATATTGAAGAAAATTCACTATAGAAACTGACCATGTAAGCGCCCGAAAAGAGGCTTTTTTCCGACTTTATCATAAAACGTCGACATTTCTCTACTATCCTTACATTAAATATTAATGTGTTACATACCTGAACCTTCCTCAAGAAATTCTCCAAATTATGGTGAAAGCATCATCAAATTCCATCAAGTAGTTTAGAAGCCTTAGCCGAATACACAGAAACACCCGGCCGAGCGACTTTGTTTTACACTTTGTATAGATATTAATAAAAACCGCGAGAAAAAAAGACCCTTTGGCAATGGCTAGTAAGAAATAGCTATTATGCAAAAATGTTATTAAATTGAGTGCGTACGAATGCGGTGCGCCACCCCTTTGGTGTAATCTCTTAGAGTTGGTTAAGCTTCATTTGCACGAGGCGGAAATATATCCTAGAAATAGAACTTTAACAGGGCTGCAGAAAAAGTTGGAAGTAACCGTGAACGGACTATATCTGCGAATCTTTTGTTAGTTATTTGTTATTCTCCATTCACAGTTACTTCGCAACCCTGGAGCCCTGCTAAATTTCTACTTCCAGGATATCCGTCCGCCTCGTGCAAAGTAAGCTAATTAAGCGTATAAAATTACACCAAAAGGCGTCTCACCGAATTCGTACGCACCTAGCTGTAATAGTATTTCGCATGAGAGTTATTTCTTTCCAGGCGCTACCAACACACATGTTTTCTCACGTTTTTTATTCATATTTGCCATAAGTGATATATTATAATTAGATCCCCGAGTATTACGCGGATTGAGTTGGCAGCAAGCTAGGCTCGACATCCCTCTGTACACTCGACACATATCGTTTGCTTATTGGTTGCTGTGATCAAGCGAGGCATCTGTACAGGGCTGTTCAACACTCACTCACACTACTGCTTCCTGCTTATTACTGGCTCACAGCTAAACGGGGCGTGTCTAAAGAACTGTCGTCCAATCACAACAGTAGGAGAAAAGAACAAGTGTTTGGAGTCCACTTCACCTCCGAATGGATTCGCGAAATTCTCGTGGCTCTAATCATAATATATAAATAAAATATAGGCAAAACTTTAAATGAACGATATTTAAGAAATCTGAAGTTAACATAGGTATAAAACGCTTGTGATACATGACATATTAGGGAAACAACCAAAAGTGCTATAGGTACATGGGGTGATTTTTCGAAGGTTTGATTGAGAACGTGTGAATTAACCGCGAATAGACTGTACTGAAGTATTTACGTGTTCCTGTACATACGTTTTGTTAGGCAGGATTTACAACAGTCCGTCGCGTCCGTCATACGTTCGTCCGTCTCCCAGCCGAGCGATTTACAACCAAACTTCGTACGTCCGTCGTACGTTCAATGCTGCAAACTAATAAAAACAAAACTGTTTACAAATAGGAAAAAATCCTCCATAAACGGTGAAAATCTTTAGCGGTATAGTGTTTCTAAGTACCCAAAACAACCATATACGTACGTAACGGAAATTAATCGATGAAATTTTTTTTTTAATAACATATAAAGCATAATTTTATCATTTTTACTATTACACAAATTTTCAGTAAAATTTAACGTAAACAAACATAGGAAAACAAAAAACAGCTTGATGTGTGGTATATTACCCATCAGTGTATACATTAAAAACTTCCTTTAGAGTTTAGGAAGTTTACCAGTAAATGTTTTTGCAGTCTATGTAAATGAACGTATTCTATGTTTATTACCTTTCTAGTCCTGTAGGTGTGCAATGGTCGGGCCATTAGGTCTAGCATTTTGGAACATGGCAGTGATAGGATTTTCTCGGTGTGGAATATATGTATCTTTCCTGAACTCAGGTCTGATCGCTGTCTTGCGCCTTCGCCGTTGTACGCCATAGAAAGCAATTGCAAACCATCGACCCAGTCATACATAGAGAGCTTACCGTGTCCAAGCTGGAATTCTGCCTGAAAACATAATTCAAGGCTCTTTAAGGTAAAGTGAAATATAAAAACTGTCCATAGCTACTGTGTACAGAGGATTATTCGCCTAAGACGTTCGCACCCCAAATATCTTCCGAAACTCTGAAGGTATCGAAATTTTAATTTATAATTCGTAAATGCCACCACGCAGCTCATAAGACACCGTCTATGTTTGTTCCGAAATGTGATTAATTACTGAGATAAATGTATCAAATTTTGGTTTTTTAAATTGGAATATACTCATTTCTCCCAATAGCTTAACGTGTTATTAAGTGACGTGATTTTGATAATCCGACGAGCGGTTTTTGCGATAAACATAATAAGGGGTGTTCATGAAGTGTATGCATAAGGGGTGTCCATAGATATACGTTTGACTGTAATAGCCGTGGAGAGGTAGGTTGCACCACCCACGTGGACGTCAAGCCAAGAGTTCCTACGCGTACCTCGTGATGAATAATTTTTATAAATGTAATGATTTTCACTGGTTGTAGGCTGAGACTTTTTACAGTTTGAATGATTGAAAGTATAAGGTTGGAACGATTTTAAGAAAATTTCATTAAAGTTGTAAACAATTATTTAAAATGTTTAACAATTTACTAAATGTTTAACGATTTCAAGAAAATTTCATTCACTTTTGTTAAAAATTTTAATGATTTATTAAAAAATTTATAAAATTTCTTTCAAATTATAAAGATTTGTTAAAAATGTTGGAAGGATTTTAAGAAAATTTCGTTCACTTTGTTAACAAATTTCATTTAATTTATTGAAAGTTTTAACTATTTACACTAACTTCATTCATTTGTTACAAGTTAATTATTTGCTAAGAAAGTTAGTGCTTTTAATGATTTCTAACAAAAAATGTTTTAATAGTTTTAATAAACTTTATGATTTCAATCATGAAATGTTGGAAAGTTTTGAAGTCCTAACAGGAATTGTTTTGATTTTTTTTTCAGTTTTATGATGCAAGATGGCATTTTGGTTAAAAAGCTTGTATGGCTTACACATGTAATGGAAAATATGTTTAATGATTTTCAGTCATAACAGGAATTGTTGGGATTTTTGGCAGTTTTATTATGATGTAAGATGGGGTTTTTGTTAAAAAAAAAAAAAAAAAGCTTGTATGAATTAAACACATAATTGTAAATATGTTTAATTATTTTCAGTTGTAACAGGATTTATTGTGAATTTTTGCAGGTTTATGAAGCAAGATGGCTTTTTGGTTAAAAAGCTAGGTTGGCTTGCAGTGGTAACATGGTGATAAACATTTGTAATTAATGGTATTATTTGTGATGTAGCATGAGGTTGTGATATATTTTTTTGTTAAGCTTGCAAGGTTTTCAGTAGTAACATGTTTAAAATTAACATTTAATGTGAATATGTAAAAAAAATTGTTTTACGAATATTAACTAAGGTATGTTTTTTAAAATATTTTTAAGAACAAAAATTGAATAAAATTTTTACATGTTAAAATTGAATACTGTGACTTCTTATTTGTTAGTTTGAAAAATTTCCTCGTGTTATTATATAATATCTTGTGAATGATTTGATGTATCATAAGTACTTGTATAAGACTGGATATTAACTGTTTAAATATTCTTGATATCAGGAAGGTGATGGCAAGTTGTTTCTTTGAATTAAAAATCAGGTTATTTATTTGTTCACTTACAAGGAAGAAAAAATTTACATCTGGTTTGCTTCCAATTTGATGATGGAGAAAAAACTAACATTCCAATTAAAATTTAATGAACACACATTCTGAAGAGCTGAGGAGAAATTGCAAAAATTTTTGAGATAGACGAACATATCGGGATGAATGCATTTCAAAGGAGAGGGAACATAATATTATCTCGAGAAAACTTTGCCAGGACGCTGGTCAAGTTCAAGAACCCTAGATAATTAAACAAAACCAATATTCAAGTCACACAATTTCCTTTCCAGGGCCAGGTAGGAAGAGTTCTTGGCGATACACCACAATGTTTCTTGCTACCCTACAACTCAACAGCAAGCAGGGGCAGAATTCAACTAACTTTGAAATAAAAATATTTTTCTCACATGGGACCTTCTGACATTTCCAACAATGCGCTACCAACTTTATCAGTTATTCCTTGAAGACCAAAATGGTACAACAAAGACAACAATATATAACTATCTTCTCTATCAAGGATCTTAACAGTCCAACACCTATCATCTTTATTAACATCCTTAGTAAAAGACGCAATATGAACTGCCGGAGCGCTGCTGCAGAGTTTCCCATTCGTATGTTAAATGCCAAGAGAGTAGGTTAAAGTAGTAGGTGTGGGCTGATCCTGGGCTTTTCTGTTTTTTTTTTTTTTGTGTTCTTACATTGGTTTGAAGTATGTGGCTGTGTTGTATTAATAGTTTAATTCCTTTTTGCACATTATATACATTTTTACGATTATTAACAGTATTGATTATGTGATTTTGCAGATTTCATCCTGACATGAATCGGAGCAAATCCGTTCTTCTGTATGTTACCCGATGCAGGTTTATTGTAATATTGTGTCTTTTAGTACAGATGTTAATAAAGATGATAGGTCATGGACAGTTAAGATTTTTGATATAGAAGAGAGCTATATTTTGTTGTCTTTTTTGTACCATTTTGGTCTTCAAGGAATAACTGCTAAAACTGGTAATGTTTTCTTGGAAATGTGTTTTCTTCAGAACGTCTCATGTCGAGAAGGAGCCTGCACCAAAGGAAATTAGTGAGATTGATCCAAACATGAAAATCTGTTTGAAGACTTTTCCAGTTCATGAGGGCAAGGCTGACAATACTGCCGTAATTAGTGTTTTTGGTAATGTGTCTATGTGTTCATGTAAGAAGATGAAGATGGTAGTTGGTGATCAGATTTGGTTGTATCTAAAATTAGTTAGTACTACTGCTGACATGCATATTCTTGGTCATGTGGAATTGGTTTTCAATCCGTTATCATGTGTTAGTATTTTTTATTTTGCAAATGAATGCTTTGTAGGTACAAAATGTACAGCAGCAGTTTTTCAAATTTTTTATATTCCCATCCTTTATATTAAAAAGGGGGTGTATTGAGGTGGTAATATTTAAATATTTTTATATGCTATTAAAAATACAGAGTGATATAACTACACATCAAGGACATCACACTAGATACTCATGTAGTTAGTACTGTTGGTAAAGGCGAAACATCAACATCACAGTGTGGTTCGAGCAATTTGTTGCTGACATTTCCAAATTGCAGTTTAAGTAAATGTGAGATTTTAAATTTGTTGCAAACCCTGTTTCCATTTAATTATTATTATGTTGCTACTGAAAAACATAGTGTGGGTGATTTACACATTCATCCATTTTTACCTTTGAAGGAGAAGTTTGACTTGGTATATGTTGGCGACATCCTAGCATCTCATGTAGGAAGAAGGGCCAGCATTCAGACGTGTAGGAATCGTCAGGTTTTGAAGCATATTTAGAAGGAAGATGTCGAGCCATTGTACAATGTAAGTACTAGTAGTTTGCATTTCAATGTCCAGTGTCATCAGTGGTTAAAACGTACCAGGTAATTTAGTTATAATGATCCTTTTGTTCATCAGCATCCTCAGTACTATAAATATTTGGCATGCTTTTCTAACGAATTTCAGTTGAAATATCGTCAAATTTTTACAGATTTCAGCTTCGATATCAGTCATTTCAAGCTAGATATGTGCTATTTCAGTAATATCACGACAATATTTTTTCTATAGGGACAACAATATGTAAATATGTACACATTTTTTGGTAGATAGTAGAGTCTAAATTCAGAACTGGAAAACAACATGTGAAATACATACAAATGTTTAGAAAAACAGGTTAAAAGTAAAAAAAAATTTCGAACAAGTTTGTTTCATGTAAGTTTTTTCTTCAATGTTTGAAATAGTTTAATTTTAGTACTGCAAAAATTTAATAGTGGTGTCGTAAGTTATACTTGTGTAAGTGGAAAGATGTGTGGTTTTAATTACTTAAAAAATGTTTAGCAAGTTATATATATATATATATATATATATATATATATATATATATATATATATATATATATATGTCTTGTATTTGGGTTGGTATGAAAATTAATCATCGATTAGTTAAAAGTTAAATAATTTTGCTGGAAATGGGATAAAGTTTGCTAAAAAAAATGGAAAAAAGTTTACAGAATTAAAATATATATTTTTTGCTTGTAACATATTTCTTAGTGACGAGGAAAAAAAGTTTCATCTGTGGGAGTTTTTAAATTTTTATTTTTCTGGGGATACATCAGACTTGTGCATCTCAAAAAATAGGAGGAAGCTTCAATGTTCGAGCGAAAATAACAGTTGCTTGGGAAGAAGGGAGAGGGGCAAGCAGCTAGCCCAGGTCAGTTCGAAATCTGCTGTTGCCCCAAGGGATGGAGACTTTCCAACATTTTACACAAAATACTCACTTTGAACTTGAAGCAAACCTCCGTTTCTCGGCGAGGTATCTCTCGTGTCGGAGAATGCGTGCTCTCGGGTAGTGGTGAAGTGAGGGGGACCAGGGCTGTGTGGACTGGCCAGTTCTCCAGAAACTCATTCTTAAGTGGTGTAAGGTGAGGAGGTGTGTGGTTTTGAATCGACAGTAAGGGTTGTGCAGTGCCCTCTGTAGACAGGCCAGTCATCCGAAAATGCTTTCTGACCTTGAGGTGGCAGGTTTTGCGAAGCATGGCATTGGAATGTACTAGTCCTTCGAAAAAGAACTCTGTTTTGGAGGGGGGGGGGACAGATCGCCGAAGATGCACCCTGGGGCGTAATTCGTAATTCCGTAACCTTGGATAGAAACTGTCTTTTTACACAAAGTTTTTTCTGGACAAGGGGTGGTAGGAGGATGTGCAGTGATGTGCGACGTGAACAGTTCTTGAAGTCCGTCACTATGTTAGTTTCACGACAACACTTAACCAGGATACACAATTTACAAGAGTGTGGTTAACTACCAATCTGTACTTGTTACTGTCTTTCTTTTTCACTTGGAATCCAGTCGAGTAATAGTCTGATTTCAAGGGCATGATCATGCCTGCCTTCAACAACTCTTCAATTATTTCCCAAAATGCCCTAAGTTTAGGAGGCGGGCAATGGGTGTAGCGGTCGCATACTAGCACATAGTCAATAAGCGAAAACTTGTAGGGTAAAATATTGCACTTCCCTATTTGGGGTGTAATGAAATCACTGAATTCATGTCTAATATGCTCTAAACTCTCCTCAAATTTTCCCGACACATTTACAGATTTTTCTGAAGCCAACTGATTTAGTGGCATGCACTCACCAGAATCCAAATGTATTTCAATACCAGGCGCAAACCCAAAGGGAAGCATAAAATCCTCGAGATTTATGGACACATGAGACTGACCTAAAAATTACAATGCTATAATGATCTTATAATTTAACACATGCAAAATCCAGAAATTATAACTCCACAAAAAATGGCCTATTTTAAAGTGTAACTTCAATACGTGCGATTCTGACAACACATCCCTGCTAGCAATACACTATCTCAGCTGCATCATGCACTGAATATGTGAACGAGAAATGACCTTACTGTGCAATAATGATTTAACAAATGTCCAACTAGTGATGCAATGAGTAGCTCCCATGTCGATTAGGGTAGGATATAAATTTTCGCTGCAAGCTACTTGCACAATACATGTGGTCTGTGGTTTATTTCAATACAACATGCGGCGACTAGAAACATTGCACAAATATCCAGCCGTCACTCATTTCCCAAAACCGGGTATGCTGCCCTCAAATGCCCTTTGGCACTGCAGATAAAACAATTTCTATCTTGCCAAGAAGTGAATGGCTTTTTTCAATCCACACTTAAGTGTCCATGTTTGGAACAATTTACACACCGTCGATTTAAAATGTGCTCATGTTCTACTCGCGGCACTCCTAGCAGGAGTGCTCCTTACTCAAGCGGGAGGAGAATAAACATAATTAAATTCCGACTCTGTAGTAACATGGCTCTGCACTTGGACTGCTAAAGTATGCAATTCTTCCATACTTCGGGGTACAGGTAACAATGAGCACTGTGCTCGAACATGTGGAGTAATTTTTTCAACACTATACAGACTATTTCGCTCTCTGGCAAATTCAAACAAAGAGCCCTTTACTGAGAAACTATGGAATTATTAAATTCACTCAATGATTCATTAGGATGTTGAAAACGATATATCATATCACACTCACGCGTCTGTTTTACACACAATGGAAAAACATGAGCCTACACTTTGAGGTGGAAATTTACAAAGATATAATTTTCGGCAATTATTTCCTCCAAAATCAGCTGTAAGGCATAACCTTGACATTTCATGGCCATAGCAGAAAACAAAGTTATGTCGTCTCACAGATATAGGTCAATGACCTTGGCAACCGTGATGAAAAATAGCAACACCGCACGAGACTCTGCTAGGTTCAAATTGGGGATATCTTGCAAAGCCTGAAAACATATCTTAGAGGAAAATGTATGCGTTGAACTGGGACTCACCGAGACCACCTCCTCGGCGATGCTGCTCGTTTTCCGGTTGCGATCCCTCACATGTTGCACAGCCATCCTTCGTAGTTGTACCATTGAAGCTTTGGGTGGGAAAGGCACGTCATTGTTGGTGAGGAAGGCTGACAGCTCTTCTTTATTTAGATAGAGAAAGCCAATGCTCTCAGCCACCATGCAAAAATTCCAAAACACAATTATTATCAACTATAAGCAGGGTATAATGCAGTTTTCATGTGACATCTGTGACAAGAATTTACACAAAAACAGATTCCAACTTCAATAATTTTTATCATGCTTCATAGAGCTCTTCAATCCAAAAACATTTGACTATAAAAATTGGTTTTAAAAACGAACAATTGCATCGTGAGCCCCAAAGTGTGCTGGCCAATCAAAGCCGTGATGCACATGACATTTCTTTTAAAATATATAAAACGTTGAGCGAACACAATTGTTCCACACTGGATAAACCCTTTAAAAAAACTCAGTAAAATAAGAGCGTGTTCATTTTAACCAACCAGTACTAAACACTATCACACGAAATATAAACTCAACAGGGAAAATACTATTGCAATACTGGATCTTGAATAATTAATATTAAAAGGATCAAATTATACTGACCTTCTTGTATTAATACTGAAATTCATTACAGACATCCACTAGAGCACCATAACGGCCTCCCAAAGTCTAGTGAATATTAAAAATGTCTTCTGAAAAGCACAATAAAAACATACATTAAAAACCAATGAACCATTATCGGTTCGTACCATATAAAATTATATCATACAGGTGGGTTACCTCAAATTGTATTAACAAATTGAGCAGGCCAATGCTGGCCCATTCAACAAGTCAGCACATTTCAGGTGGTTAGCAAAATATGAATATCCAAAACTGCTTTCAACCATACTCTAAGTGCAAAGCTACACAGAACATACAACTTTACAAGCCACACGCAACTAATAAGTTAAGCCAAAACCATAATTTAAAAACTGCAGGCACAAAATGAATTTAGAATAAAGGCTACATGCGAAACTCTAGAATTCCTTGACTAGCCCACACAACACCTTAATTCAAGCTCAATGCAGTATATGGCAAACCCACCTATGTTCTCGCTGTCAGCAATGACGATGTTCTAATTGTTGTCAGCTAAAAAGTCGTAATGCGTAGCAACCTAACAGTGCATGAAAACCCATCAGGGCCAGGAACAGAAATTGAAAGCCAAGTTACTCAAATGATTGCTGGCGTAGAAGTGGACAAGCCACCAACACGAGCAGAACCCGAAACTTCAAACTATAGCCAGCGACCAATGAGAGAGAAGCTCGATGATCTTGTGTGGTTTGAGGGGATACATAGATATGGGAAGGAAAAGGAAGCAGGTAAATTATCAAGACATGTTCATATTCGGAGCGCACTCTATACTGCACAAATTAATTTCATCCTGGAGACTCAGGTAATTACATAATTGTGATCATTTAGCACTTGTCGACACCAGATGTTACTCACGTAGTTGTGTTCGTTTGAAAATTGTGATTCGATGCATGTAATTTATTCTTACATAGAACTTGTTTAAACACTCTTGAATTTCTCTTGTTCTATGCTGTTATTCATTTGGAATAAGCATAGTACTATCTTTCAAAGTCCCCTATCTACCAAAACCATCTACAAGATACAAAATTTACACTCATGCCACTCTTGCACAAAACTCGCCACATATATACCCCGTTTCCAACATGTCACACCTCAATCGAGTGCCAGAGCTCCAAGAGTGAGGACATAAAAGAGCTGCTGCCCACGCCCACCCCAAAAGAAAGAAAGAAAAAAGTACAACTATACCCTTATCACACAACTATTTTTGATTGATTAATTCAGTTAAATAAATTGGATCAATCAATCAAAGTTTCATACCATTTTATCCAATGAAAACACAATATATATATATATATATATATATATATATATATATATATATATATATATATATATATATACTATTGGATTACGATCGTATTAATGATTAATAAAAACATTAATCGGATTAAGGATTAGCCCTTTTGATATCAAAGGGTTAATCCGATATTAAAAAGCGACATCCCCTTTGGCGTAGAATGCCCCCGCCCCTACTACTCATATTGTTTATCAAAAATCACATAATGGTATATCGCACATTTAAACCTCGATGAACAAAGTGTTTTAATTGTTACAGTTTTAAGTATGGTACATACACGCTACCACATCCAGTGATAAAAACATTTATACTTATCTTATCGCCAACTGCAGTTCAGTCGTAAGTTTCAGGGAAGCATAAATCATACAGTATGAAACCTAGTAAGGACAATGTACTACGAGGCGTTTCCCGGGTATGGTAGGACAATAAATATACACATGACTCCTTTTAGGAGTTTCGTACTCGATAGGGTTCCGGGAATCCACTGACCAGTTATAGGGGTTCCCGGCCCAAAAAAGAGACCGGAAAACACATTTCCGCATACACAGTAGTATTTTAAGTCGGGACTGAAGGGCATCCCTGCCATATTTGGTCCAATACTTTGAACGGTGTAGAAATGAGAGACATGATACTGTTTTATTGTTTTTGGGGAGGGGGAGTTCAGGCCTAATGGGGGAATGGGTACTATGTTAGCTTACAATGTACTTTATTTGACTACTGGAGAGCATTTCTGCCAAATTTGGTTCATATCCGTCGGATGGTGTAGAATTGAGGTACACGACCCCGTTTAGGTTTTTTTTTGGTCAAATGAGGTTCCGGAGCTCATTTTCACAAACACATTATTTTAAGTTGGGCACTGAAGGCATTATAATACCAAAATTTGGTCAAGATCCGGTGTATAAATGCATAAGGAACAACTTATACATTCTAGATACATACAAACTTCAATTTATATACAGAATGTTGCAAAATTGCATGACAATACTTCCGGGAAACATTCCTCACATCTGGAGGATGAAAAATGTTACATGGACTTAGGTCCGCAAATACTTCGTTTCTTTACTACAGCCCGTAATACATAACGTGCAATGTATTGCCCGCGGGCTGGATCGTGTTACTGTGGAATGCCATCGCAGCGTTCGTTTGCATGATACACGACACCTCACACTACGACACTACACCTATAACAGTAGGAACTGCACAGGAAGTAGTTACACATGTGTGAAAGCTTATAGTCGCCACTACAGGAAATGTTCAAAATGCCCTCTATCAGCACGAACACATGCGTCAACCCGCCATTGCATGGACATCCTGATGCGTTGATGAATTCCCTGGAAAATTCTTGATTGTTTCGCAACCCGCCACAATGCGATTACGGAGGTTGTCCACATCGTCCACTGAGGTTGAATACGCGAGTGCCTTTAAATGTCCTCACAACTAAAAGTCTAGTGGATTAAAGGCTCAGGGCTCCTCGGGTATGGGGCTGCCATTTACAGCTACGATGGCATTGCACAATAACATAATACAGCCTGTGAGTCATACACTTTACGAAATGTATTACGGCTGTAGTAAAGAAACGAAGCGTTTGCAGGCCTATGTTCATATAACATTTCTTCATCTTCCAGATGTGATAAATGTTTCCCCGAAGTAATACAATCTATATATATATATAAAGGTTGGGGCATAAGTCATTGCAACTATGCTGTAGTGTGAGAATACCGGCGCGTGCGGATAATATGAAATACACACATGACAGGACAAGGTAAGCACTACGTGTATGGACAATAAAGAACACGCCAAACAATGCTTTTTTCACGGATTTAGTAAAGCAGATTACATGACAGTACACGTACCTCGTGACTGCCCGGTATAGCAGGGTATTACTCCCAACAGCTTCTACCAACTCCCTGCGACATTCTCTGGCAGTTCTCCCGCGGGGAACGGCTATGTTGATGTACGAGCGCTGCTCAACACGGGTTACATCCATCTGGCACGACAGTCACCAGAAAACTGTTTCCACATTGCTCTCTGCGCTCGCTCGTGCAGGCCAACCCTGCGCCATTTGACGTTGTGGACACGCACTAGGACCAGCCTGTCTCCCCCGCGACACGTACCATTGCGTGCACCGATAACAGTTCGTCACGTAATTGAATAGTTGCCATCACTTATGCCCCAACCCCCGTATTTGTGTGTCTATATATATATATATATATATATATATATATATATATATATATATATATATATATAACCGTACATATCTCTCCACTTACAAACGGTGTTTCAGAAAGAATTAATATTTGAAAATGAAAATGTGTTGAACTTAAATAACAAATTACAAACTAATATAACTATTATATAAACTATAGCAGCCCCTACACCTGTATCTTCTTTGGTTCATTCATCTAGATTAGTTACTGCTGGTGTTATATTTAATTTCCACTTGCAATATTATAATTATTGGGCCATATCTGCCCTCTATCTGCTGCACGGATAAATATCAGGACAATTTTCGTCTCAAACGTGTCTGGGAGAGTCTTCTTCCACATAATTTACTGCAGCCGTGATTCTGTTCTTGGGATTATCTAAGTCAGACTGTGACGGTGGAACAACATTTTCTTATAAGTATACCCACGAGAAAAATGACAGGGTGCAGTGTTTGGCGATGCCCGAAGCCAATAGTACAGTGCCAAGTCTTCTGGAGTCCCGTGTGACCTATCCCTATTCAATGTTGAGGTTACTCTATCCCGCTAAGGCGACGTTAAGGCTGAATCGGCTGAGTAGTTCCCGAGATATGAAGTGAAATCTTTATTTAACCTATTCAAGTTGTACAAAATGGTGGACTATTTAGGACACAAGTTTCTTAATTTTATGCAGAAAATGTTAACTGCCAGTATAACCGATATTTGCTCAAATTAGTTGAATGGTTGCTGAAACGTTCCACAGTAAAAAAAAAAAAAAGCCATAGTTTTGAAGATATGAAGTTATGTAACTATCAAAGTCGGGTGTCCTTACTAAGTCTGATGAAATTCGATGCACAAACTCAAAATATTTTAGGGGCCACACGTAGTAACTTACGTATACATATACACACAAACATAGGACTTTGATCACATAAGTCGAAATTTATTTCAGAATGTAGGCTGCAAGCGCTTGATATATAACGTGATATTTCATCGATTCTTTAAAATTATTTTGGAACAAATCGAGCAACTATTAAAAAGTTGCATTTTCAGATAATTTAAATGTTAGTCCAATTTTTTTTTGCGAAACCACGAGAAAATTTTGTCTAAGTAGAAAGTATCTGAAACCGCTTTCTTGCACACCATTTTTCAATATAATTGTCATTAGAACTAATGAGCTCTGTAATCTGAATGTTCTACCTTCAACCTCACAATGTACAACGCAATTATAGTCACTACAAACTAATTTTGCCTAGCTTGCTTTAGGTTCCATGGAAAACAATCTCATAACAAAAGTAAGATAATTGTTATATTTATTTTCATGGGAAAAAAATGAATTTTATATAAAAATTTAATATAACAATTGTATAAAATATTTCTCAATATATTCAAGTCCATATAATATTAGAAAGAATATGTTTTAGTCATATTACAATTAAATATTTTGGCAGTACTCTATCCCTTAATTTTTATACATTGATTCTTTTAAGGAAATCATTGATAATTTTTTTGGGAGAATTATTTGCCCCTAGGGCATCCAAAAAACCGTAACATTTATAACAGTAAAGTGTGATAACGCTGTCCTTTCTTTCTGTTCATAAAAAATGTTGGTTAGAAAGTAGTTAAAAGCTTTCGCCTTTTAAAATATATGATTTATTATGCTTTTGTCCCTGATATATGTGTATTTGTCTTAATGCATTCGAGTGGTAGTAATCACATGCTGTTCAAATGTAATAATAATGTAAGATTCTTCATACAGCATAGTGTACGGAACTGCTCCTTTGCAGCGAAAATGCGTAATGATTTATACGTACGTTGACCTGAGCAACTGAAGTCTTACTTACAACCATGAATCTTGAGAATTGTTGGCAGATCATAAATCTAACACAGCTGCCATTTGACCAACGGAATGCACAGGGTGGCAGGATCTTACAAAATAAGAACTCCCGTTTCTTTTCCTGTTCGAAATGACGAATTGCGTTCCGAGTGACCAAATGAGTATTGTCTTGGGCGATAATTCTTGTTTCAGAAATCTACTTTCACTCCTGCCCTACACTGCGATTGATAGCACCACAAGTTCCTTGTTTCTCTCTCTATCTCTCTCTCTCTGTCTCTCTGTCTCTCTCTCTCTCTCTCTCTTTAAGTAGCTAAAAATGAATTTTATGCAGAACTTTACAGTGGAAATATAGTTAAAATTATTGCCATGATGAAAGAACTGTATGAAATATTTTGAGCCGAAATAATTGTAACAAATTCAAAAGTAATCTTCATTCTTTACAATGTAATCAAGGTCCGCTTGTGTGACTGCTCGTGCGTCCTCCAAATCACAGAAAGTTTGTAAAGTGATAACTATTTCACTCTCAGCTTTAACTCCATAACTCTTATGACCGAAACAGCACAAGATGTGACACTAGAATCAACATGCCAATTACACTTTTTTTTTAACACTCTTCAAACGTTGGGGTAGCCAACTAAAGACTTCAGTTTTGTCATCCCAGGGAATGCATTTTTAGATTACGATTGACTAGCGACCCGCCCCGGCCTCACTCGGGTGCGATTTACAAATATGGAGTTTATTTAAGTTTACAGCAAGTATATGCATTAAATGCTGGGATTTACGTTTCTGTAGTACATTAATTTGGGGTATCTCTTATGGTTTAGTCAGCGTAAGCCACGTAAGCGCCCGAAAAGCGGCTTTTTCCGACTTTATTATAAAAAGTTGACATTTCTCTACTATTATTAAATTAAATATTAATGCATTAGATACCTAAACCTTCGTCAAGAAATTCTCTAAATGGCGGTGAAAACCGCATCAAAATACATCAAGTAGTTTAGAAGCCTTAGCCGAATACACAGACACGCGCGGCCTGGCGACTTTGTTTTACTATGGATAGATTTATCTTAGTTCCGAAGGATAACAGTTCTCTATGATAAACTTTGTTTCTGGAATAAAATGAACATAGATTTTTATATATGAGCCAACACGTTTCGTGATAATTTACACGATTGTAAACAACAAACAAACCCATAAGATAAAGAAAAACAAGCCTGCTATATATTATATATATATATAATTCATATTCATAAATATGTTTTTAGTTTCACCTGTGATAGTAAACGCAATATCGTTACATTAGTAGAGTCACCATTAACATTAATTAATTAATATGTGTACTGTTGTCATGAGTACAGTACGAAGTTAAGTTAAAATTATATTCACAATATATTTTGATATTACCTCTTTTATTTTAAATGTGAAAGGATTTTAATATATATATATATTAAAATCCTTTAATAATTTTAACTTAACTTCGTACTGTACACATGACAACAGTACACATATATTAATTAATTAATGTTAATGGTGACTCCACTAATGTAACGATATTGCGTTTACTATCACATGTGAAACTAAAAACAGATTTATGAATTTCTTTGAAATTTTAGAACGATTCGTACATCTGAGAAATCGTAAATTACTCGAGTCGAACATACTCATATTTTTTAATGCTCCAATAACAGGGTTTCAAATTTAATTGTATGATAACCTTAAGTTAATGTCCTGAACAAGCAAATTTACAAAATTAAACCATTAATGTAATGCTTTTGCATTTTACAAATTACAGTATAAATTTTTTGTCATCGTTTATTAATGTAATGACGCGTGAAGTATAATGTATGGTTGCATGTCGCTAGCCGGTGTTTCGTTCGCGTGGGAAGGCGCCGAGAGCTGTCGGTCAAGTTTGCAACGCTAGACGAAGCTTGCGGCCTATCATAAAGGACGCGGCCGCACGCGCCGATAAACTTATCGCAGCTCGCGCCTAGCTGCTCCTCCTCCCACGAACCTGTGAAGGCAGGGGAGTGGGGAGGGGAAACTGCATTGGGAACCAGGGTTTGCTGGGAGTACTCGGCTACCCTAAAAGAACTGTGGCACTGGCCTGGATTGTTTTGATGGGTGTGGGAGGGGGAGAGGGTTAGCTTCTCCTTTATCCTGCATTTCAAATGGGAACCGCCTGGGTGGTAGAGGGCCCTCACAAGGGCCCGGGCTACCCCCGCTCTGAGCTCCGGCAGTGATTAGAAATGGCGGACTCGGATCGCCGAGAACGTTCTAGACGGCACGTACCTCAGATATACTTACACGTACCAGCCTCTGAGGGGACAGTGATTAAGAGCCGAGAGTTGGGCGTCTTGTGCGACCTTAAGTGACAGTTGGGGAGATTCCGGGGCGGCGAGGGACGGCTGCAGCGTTCTGCGAGAGTGCGTCGACGAGCTTTGTGTGCAGTGAAGAGTGGAGCTGACCTGCGGGACTGTGGACTGGAAGCGTGAGTGAAAAGACATTCGGGACGATGGAACTAGACAGTTTTAACTAAACAAGTGGAAATAATTTGAGCAGTTTAAGGCACATTATCAAGAGTAAAGATCGCGATAAAGACTTTAATTGAAATGAACATACTAATAAAATATTGCGCTCAATAATAATAATAAGAGTTGATAGGACGCTCAGACTGGTAAATAACAGATTTTTGACTGTTTGCAGCATTGAGAATAAATATAATTATTGCATTTAGTCCTTTTATTTTCATTACGACTTTTATCCCTCACGAAATCGGATACGCTCCTCAGGCGCCCATTGTGACATTATTTTTATGAAATGCGATGTTTTTATACAGACTCAAAAACATAATGCTGAATCTAGGATTATTATAATCTCGCTCAACACTTAGGCAAGTTTAAGAGGGAATTTGCGTGGGTAAACCCACTGAACAAAGCAGGGCACACGATTGACTACATTTAAAAACTGCCGTTAACTCAAATTGTATAATTTAAAATAAGAAAGAACGAATGTCACCCTCACATATGGAAATAAACTTCTCAAGTGAGCGTGCTCGAAGCAAACATAAGAGGTGTCGAATTCATTAGAGTTCGACAGACACACACATACACTCACTGCCATAAAAATTTGCGCACCTCGTAGGTAGGTAAATGGTTGCAACGACGAACTACTTGTAAAACGGTTAAAATTCCATGCGATAACTTATGCACATAATACGCACGAGGGCGCGTCTGTCGCTATTCGTGCGGCTTTAAAAACAGCACACATGGTGTGGCACTAAGGATGCTCGCTGTGCTTTGTTAGCGAGTGATACGCGTGCCAAGAAGGCTCAAGAGACAATCTTATGAACAACTGATGGAGTTTTAAAGAGGCCACAAAACCAGAGCTATAAGAGACAGGGTAATCGGCAAGGGGAAATGAACGTCATTGAGCCGAGGGGGAAGGCTGACTTAACTGATTGTATCATGAGCAATGGACACGTGAAGTACCTATATACAGAGCTGACTAGTTGTGGACGATCCGTACATGCCAGCAAGAAGCAGAACCGTTAGACTGTACGAACAGATCGAGCGGCTTTCTAAAGGCTGTTCACGGTAAAATGAGCACTTTTGAAAGCTCTACGTAATCACGTTGCGTATTCTTCCTCCATATGTAAAATTAACACTGCCGTAGACCGCATCACTTTATTCGTGCGTCGATCAGTAGAAACTTTGAATGATTAGAAAAGGAAATATTTCACAAATCTGCTCTTTTTTTTTTTGTATAATTCAGTACACCAAGAAAGTACAAGGCCAAAGAAATAATTTAAGTTGTTATGAATGGTTACCCAACACTTTCAATTTGACGTTAAGATATGGAACTATTTTCCATCCATCGTTACCAACTGTACTGGGCTTATGTCACTCAGTGTGCCCGTTGTAATACATGCAGGTAGGGACTGTGATTTTTTTCCTAAGGTTGAATTCAAAAGTGCTCACTTTATTGTGAACAGCCTTTAAGTTCATCATTCAGCGACATGTGGCAGCTTCACTAGATCACTGTACTTGAATTAGACACTTTTCCAGACGCCTGGAACGCGCAAGTCTGCGATCCCAATGACCTTTACTAGACCTGTAATTTACCTCAGCACCATCGCCTCATTTTCAGTAGCTTGAGTGTCTGCTGCGTACTGGCAACTCATTGTCTTTAGCGGTGATTTCTCTCTAGAATGGAGGCAACATCGGTGACGTAGCGTCATAAGAAGACGAGATGCTTGGGGTTCCCCTACCAAAATATTTTCAAATTTCGTGACTTGATATTTTTAATGTGCAATTCCAACATATTGTGCAGCAAGAGGACGAACTTTATAAGCGTGAGTGTACTATTTTGTTAAGATTCAACACCTGAATAGATGGATTTTCTTGTTTCATCGCTAGTGGTCCTGAGAGAGAAAGAGACAGAGAGAGAAGAGAGAGAGAGAAAGAGAGAGAGAGAGAGAGAGAGAGAGAGAGAGAGAGAGAGAGATGTTTTGCTTCGAAGGAGCTAGAGCCGCGGCAACCGCTGCTGGAGCACGTCGCTGACAAAACTTTATTCTTCCAATAAAAAAAAATTGTCCCTTCAAAATTCGCAATTGCAGTTAACTCCTTAATTTGGTAACGTAATTAGTCCAATGTTAATTACTGTCACAATATATGGGGCAGATAATTTGAGTTTACGAGAAAACACTCGAATGCTTGATCCTGCAGTGGGAAGGCGTTGTCTATAGTCTATTTGCAATTTTTCTTCACACTTTTTGTAAATCGAACCTTTGAAAAATTAACCCATGTATGACGTATTTGGTTGTTTGCTAAATATGACATACATCAAAAGCATTTTTATACGTCTGTTAACATAGAAGTATCTTGTGTTTTATTAAAGTAAACTGTCACTTATTTTTAGTATATAAAAATTATTTTATTAAATTCGTTATTAATAAGAATAAAAACAGAGAGAAAATAGGTGTGTTGGTAATACATATAAAGAATGGTTCTTATGCAGAATATTGTTACGAGGAGGATGGACTGAAACATTTTTTGTGAAATAGTTGTTTGGGCGAACATGCGTATCTCTGTAAATAAATGCTGTGCCAAAACGACTTTCTGTCAGGAAAGATTAAAAAACAGCTATCTATGCCCCCTTTTTTATTTTACTTTTGTCATGTTAAGTGTATTCTTGAAGAAAAAAAAATCGTGAAAATGGTCAAATATCGCAATTTTAAAGCTTGCCTATGCAATTTCCATAAGCGGCAAGAGAAAAGTACAAATATACGGGAGTAGTTTAATCTGTGGGCTTTCATCGCGTGTAATAAAACCCCACTGTTACAGATATAACTTACACAGTACAGCATCACGACGGAAACACTGCACGCCTTGCGCGTAGAAGCGATGAGGCACTAGGCGAGCGTGGTAGTGTCGCCCTTATCGCTCCCTCGCATCTTCACCTTGGACGCGTGGGTCCATCCCACTCTTAGGCCGTGTCTCAACTCGGAAGTGTGCTCTGGAACACTCTGGCTCACTTAAACGAATTGAGACATGTCCCCTCTGTAAGCCCTCGGCATTATTTCTCTGACAGGAAAGGTAATAAATAGTGAAAAATACAATATTGCGGGCCTTTCACTTTCCTTGAATAAATGTACAGTATTTTATGAGATGGTATATTTTAATTTATTACATTTTTGCGATAATGAAAACAATAGTTTCGCGCAAATCACAGTATTTAATAATATGCACAAAATTAACCTAAATGAAACGTGAACACTATAACATCATAATTTGTTGTGTTCCATATCAAACGGATTATTGTTGTTATTACACATTTCACAATCCCAATGGTTAAGTTATGTCCATAAAATATATGTTTGTATATTTCGTTGAAAACAATATGGCTGCCAGAGAAGGTGCGAGAGTGAGCACCGAGTGTACATCGTCGCTCACTCTCCCTCTCGTGCTCTCTCCACGGAGTTGGGACAGCAGAGAGGACGCTCAGTGACGTCGCGAGTGATCGAGAGAGTACTCTATTGGCGTTGTCCCTTAGACGTACTCTCGTTTGTTTGCTTGCGGCGGAGGAGTACTTCGAAAGTAGACCTGAAGGAGAGCAAGTGACCGCGAGCGGAGTGTATAAGGAGCAACAGAGGATAGGCGGGGGAAGGCGTTATCGCCGAGAGAGCGAGCGAGAAAGTCGGAAGCGGGATCGTTACCTGGGCTGAGATCGCGCGCAGTAAACAATGGGCGTGTGAGGTAATAAACCGGTCGCGGCCCACTGGTCTCGCTCCGCTGTCCTTGGAAGGTTGTTCGACCCGCCTGGCCGGAGCAGGGGAACCACGCGCCCCTCACGTAATGGTAGCAGCATTTCTTTCCGAAGTGTACGGCCGGGAGTTGATCTAGGTCATGTGCAACGCCCTGGCCCGCTGACGCAGCGGCGAACACATAACACTTTCTTACTGGGGGGGATTCCGGCCAAGCAGAACAGCAAGTCAGCTTCCTCACTGACTATAGAAAACTGCAAGTTTACACGGTGATATAGGCTGTTCGCAGCAATGTGAGCTCTTTTTAATGCACCTATAAATTTTTCCTTTCATCCTATTTCCATATTCTTGCTGCTTTTTAATATTAACATTGCTTCGTGACGAATAAACACAGTGTATACATTTCACCACCTTCAAAATTTAATGCCTGATGTTGCAATAAGATATATTTATTAGTGTTTAAAGCCTGTTGGGGGGCCCTTAAAAAGTGCTCACTTTACCGTGAACGGCCTATAGTAGCTATCACGGTAGTGTATGACAGTAACTGCTACGATAGGGCTTGATTACACACACGATCCAGACATGCTGTGATAGTTAACCTCAAAAGGGACATATCCTACAACACTGATATGCCGTACATTTATAGGTATCCTTTTGCCAGGAGTTTGATATTTGTTGGGGTAGTTACATATCGTGAAAGAATATTAATGACTTGTGAACATATATTGTTCCCGTGGTTTATTATATGACAGTAAATATGCTGTCAATACTGTCGTGCCATACTTATATGATAACATACGTCTCGTCATACCACCACATAGCGCAAGAACCGCGACAGATATTAACAGAATCAAAATAAGTCTGCAATGTTACTCTCAACGTGAACGCATGTACAAATTTGCGACCCGCACTTTTACAAGCATAGTTACTCTAGCATAGTTACGTGCTAGTTGCATGTTCTGTCGCGACAGTTACTATCACTATCTAGCTCGAGCTGATATCGCGATAGTGCGAATTTTTTCCCACTGTATATAATTAACATAATGGTATGTTATAATCACTATCTTAGTGTTATGGGGACTACAATTAATAAAAAACTAACTCACTTGCCAAAATGAGATAATTCACATTGAAATGATACCATGAGTTACTTCAAGAAGCCTGTTTCCTGCAAAATTTAAAAATTCCTTAAAGTAAGAAAAATTTTGTTTATGTATATTAAAATTATTCCGATATATTTATTTATTCCTATTAACAACCTGACAGTAGTTATACAATATTGTTAGCAGTTGTTATTTCAATAATTTTACATATGCAAGGATTATACTACAGTCACTATGAGGATTAAACGCGACTATCATGCTTTCAAAATGAGTTGACAAAAAAAAAGTAAAATCATTAATTTTACTAACCTTTCTGATTTGAATTTTTCAGTATATTTAAAACTATTGAAATAACAAGTGCTAACAATTTTGTAAAACTACTGTCAGGATGTAAACAGGAGTAAATAAATATTTCAGCATAATTTTAATTTGTCCTGTTAAATTTAAAAAAATATATTCCATTAGCTGACTAACATGTAAAGAATTAATCATTTTAAGTACAAAATGAATGAAAAGAAAGCATAATTCATTGAAATTTATAAAATATTTTAATATTGACATTAGTAAAACTGAAATTGGATTTTGGTCTTCAACAAAAGGCAACTCTAGCAGGATCTACATTACTTGAAGTAGCTGTTGCTTTGCAGACAAGATATGCAGATTTTTCTAGTGATAAAATTATGGGAAGCTTTGAACCTCAGCATATAATTGCTTACAGAGTATATAATGTTGCCGTCATAGGTAACGATGGACATGCTGTTGTAAATATTAATCCTTGTGAAGTGTTATTTGGTAAAAAAAAAAAAGAATTCGTATGGAAGAAGGAGATAAGATTGTTTTCGTTGCAAAATCTTATAGTTTGAAACCTTTGAGTATGCGAACAATATGCCAAATTACATCTGTTAATATTAACTAATGTATATAAATCTATTATATATCTCCTTATAGTAACACACAACAAATATTCTGGGAGTTGTCAATTATAGTAACACACAACAAATATGCTGGGAGTTGTCAATTATAATAACTCACAACAAATATGCTGGGAGTTGTCAATTATAGTAACTCACAACAAATATGCTGGGAGTTGTCAATTAGTACATTGCAGGTTACATTGATGCTATACATATATACAGAACAATAATTTATAATATATTATATGAGTGTTAATTTATAAAAAAGTATAATACAAAACAAAAGATGTATAACCAAGTTTAATTTGTAGCAATTTGTAATTTTTTTTGTAAAATAAATTTTGCTAAGCGTACTTTAAAAATTAATTAAGACATGACTTTCAGTCGCTCTTATAAAATTTTCTGTTAAATATTTTCAATGATTTTATTTGTAAGTCCAAGAATCACTAAAATTATTATTTTGACATGTCGTAATGCAAAATTTGCGCGACCAAAAAAAAAATATGCGAGGAAAAAGCATATACAAGTAATGCCTGCATTTTATATGGAAATTTGTACAAATATAAAAGAACGAATCTTTATTTAACAGCATCCTTAACAGCGAGATCTTGGCAACCGGTGAGAATGAAACGAGGTGGAAATGGAGCAGCGTCGGAATGCAATGGCAGGGGAAGTGGGACATCCCCGAGAAGACCCTCTGATTCCCACGTGCCTTAAATAAGGGGGGGGGGGGAGTGGCATCGCCGGGAATCAAGCCGATTCGCCTTGGCAGGAGGCGGGCGCTCTAGCCGCTACACCACCGCGGCTCCTCTTTTCGAAGAGCGTTCCACAAGTTAGATTTCAACCACAGAGTAGAAAAATATACAGAAGAAAAAACGCGTTTCTCGCGAAAATATTTGAAGACCAGTTGTACTCCAAAACACTTTAGTTCATACGCACTTTCGCGGTTGGATGATTTTACATGTCACGTGCAACAAGTGTCTGTCCGCGAATCATGAAATTTCAGTATCAGGGTACTTTATTACGACTGGCCATGTCAAATAGGAACATGCCTTCTCACTTAGACAAGCGGCCAATAACCAAATAAAGTTGTGATTGCGGACGTAATATATTGAAGTCTAACACGACCATAAATATATTCGTGAACAACCCCTGTCTCTAATAACAGTATCAGGGTACTTTATTACGACTGGCCATGTCAAATAGGAACATGCCCTCTCACTTAGACAAGTGGCCAATAACCAAATAAAGTTGTGGTTGTGGACGTAATATATTGAAGTCTAACACGACCATAAATATATTCGTGAACAACACCTGTCTCTAATAACAGTATCAGGGTACTTTATTACGACTGGCCATGTCAAATAGGAACATGCCTTCTCACTTAGACAAGCAGCCAATAACCAAATAAAGTTGTGATTGCGGACGTAATATATTGAAGTCTAACACGACCATAAATATATTCGTGAAAAACACCTGTCTCTAATAACGGCTTATAGGTTGTTCACGGTAAAATGAGCACTTTTGAAAGCCCTGCTTAAGATCTACTGGTAAGCACGTTGTGTATTCTTCCGCCGTATGTAAAATCAACACTGTCATTGGCCTGATCACTTTATTTATGCGTCAGTGAAGGGAAAGAGTAAAATCATTATAAAAATAAATATTTAACTAATTTTCTAATCTATACACTTGCATGCATAAAAAAAACTCAGAAGAAAGAAAAATAAATCATTGTTTTATTGACAAATATTGACCGAACACTTTTAATTCAAAGTTGAGACGTAGAACTACTTTCCCTCCATCGTTACCAACTTTATTGGCCCCATATCACTACGCGTGCCAGTTAAAAATACACGCAAGTGGGGAATGTGACATTTTCCGAGAGTTGATTTCAAAAGTGCTCGCCATAGTCTTCACACACTCTTTGAAGGGCTGTGCGTGGCTCTGCGAACGGACCTTGTGTAAACTCCATTCACGTTTACTTTACACTTTTCCGAAGCCCTGCTGAAGTTCTACTTCCAGGATATTCCTCCACCTCGCCTAGAAAATTACACCAGGGGACAACGCACCGAATGCGCGCGCACTCAGTTGTAATATATATATTTTGCATGAGAACTATTTCTTACTTGGGGCTACCAACACAAATTTTTTTCTCTTGGTTTGTACACTTTTATTATAAATTAAATATCATCATTTAGAAATAAAATATTCGTAAAACTTCAATATAACTAAAAATGACATACCTTTAAGTTCACAGAGGTATAAATTGCTTGTGATACATGGCATATTTAGAAAATAACTAAGACGTCGTACATGGGATTTTTTCAAAGATTTGATCCAAAAAGTGTGACGAAACTGCGAATAGACTTTATCATCAGTTACCGCATACTGCGGAAGTTTCTCCATTGGCTAGGTGGCAAGCTGGCGGGTAGCTTACGAGGCGCTGATTGGCGCCATTTTACTGGCGTGTGCAGTTGGAGTTCGAGGTACGAAAGTTGATTACACCTTTCTGTTAAAAGGTTGTTCACAACAAAGTGAGCACTTTCGAAACTAACCTTAGAAAATATGCCACTGCTCCTGCCTGCATATATTTTAACGGGCACACTGCGTGACATGCGCCTAGTAAAGTTGGTAACGTTGGAGAGAAATTAGTTCCATATATTAGGCTTAACGTCGAATAAACAGTATTACGCAACCATTTGTAATAACTTAAATTATTTCTTTCTCTTTTTTTTAATGCAGCGAAGTGTAAAGATGAACAGATTTGTAAAATAATTACTTTTCTATTCATTACACATCTTCACTCCGACCGACACGTGAACAAAATGATAAGGCCCATGGCAGTGTTAATTTTACATAATGCGGAAGAACACAAATCTGGCATACAAGTATGATCTTAAGCAGGTCTATCAAAAGTGCTCATTTTACCGTGAATAGCCTATAGTGAGGGGCACGTTTGTGCGTAGGCAGGAATCGATGAAACACTAGACGTACAACACCGGCCGGCGCATTTAAGCGATATCGCCTCTACGAGCACAGCTGTGTTCTCGAGTGTAAGTGTTCCCGTAGGTAGAACTACAACACTTTAAGGGCCCTACCTGTCTGCATCGTTTCTCGTCTTTATCGGCCAAGAAGCGCGAAAGCTATAAGGGTTACACTGGCACGCGCTACAAGAGCGCCATCGCCGCTACGCGCAGAGCTCTGAACTAGCGTGCAGTCTTCTATAGTCCATTCCCGATTGGAAGCGACTTATGAAAATCAACCTTTGAAAAAAACACTCTAGGCAAAACATGTCAACATGTTTTGTCAATAACCTGTATTCCACAAATATATAACACTATGGTTAACTTTAGAGTACCGTATTATTGCACAAATGAAACTTTACCTTAATACCTTCTATAACTTGTAATATTTATTTCATTTTAAATATGAATTAACAACAGCGAGAGCAGCGACGTGTTGGCAAGGGCCGGTAAGAAATAGTTCACAGTTAAAATATTATTTTAACCTAGTTGTTTAGTAAACTATTTGTAAATTAAACGGTGCCTATTTAAATATTTATGTAGCCCCGATGGCAACATCACATTTTTACAGTTTAAAATAACAGCGGAAAATATCGCGAGTAGGCCGTAATGGTACGGTGTTGTATTAACGAGCGAGAGCAATTTTGAAGCAACTGTCTGCTGAGCGAGTTTTGTGCCTCTCTCTCTCTCTCTCTCTCTCTTCTCTCTCTCTCTCTCCCTCCCTCTCTCTCCCCCTCTCTCTCTCACACTCGGGAAGTTTCACTTCGCTAGTACGCGCCATAATTGTACCTGTTTTCAATTGTAGAATATTTCATACTTATTACAGCAAAATTATGATTTCAGAACTTGTAATTTACAACTGAAAAAGAGATTTTAATGTTTCAACACTTATTTTAATATATTTAGATATGTTGGCGGACGGGGCGAGCCATGACATGGCGTGTTGCTGTTTTACCAAACGAAGCGTAAATTATACTTTTTCCGAAAAATACTTCAAAATCATCACATTTGTAGACGTTGTGTTGTATAAACCTACCTAAGCAAGTTACGATGTTGTGATATATCTGTGTTTCCACCGCAGTAATAAATATTCTGTTTTGGTGTGTATCGTTAACCTCTGCTTGTGAAATAGCGTGGCGTGGCTGTTTGGTGATGTTACGCTGGATGCGTGTGCGTGATTTCAAATATTTGATGTGAACTATTTATACGTTGTAAATGTGAACTGTTCTTATGACTAAGTTATTTATTTACATCTACGTCTGTTTATTTATCACAACGTTGTACCTTTGCCCTGGATGTTTGAAACACAGTCGTGTAACGTGATTTACCACCAATCCCAACAAAATAACCAAGCCCAGCGCCAATATATTTCAATAAATCTAATACACAGTAAGTAGCAATACATATAAATATGAATGGAACAGAAGCTACGGTAGGCTTATTTGTGTGCGTGTTCACCGATATATTTTAAGTCTCTATAACAAAAAATGAGCGACACGAGTGGCGTGCTCGATTTTAATGTCGCTTTTTTCGTTGGACTGTCTATTCCTTCGTTATTCGAACTGAGGCAGTCCTTTTAAAGAAATAACGTAACACATATGAATTACAAAAAGTTAAATATTCCAGTTCATTAGCCCGCAGTTGTAACAGTGTTTAACACAGTCGCGGCAAAATATTAACGTGCATTACGTGTATTGTGCTATGTCGTGGAAAACAAATATGTTAATGTAACGTAACCGTAAGAACTATCGTTAATTCAGGCATTTTTAAAACGTCATAAAGCTGACCTAAATAATGTTATAGGCCTAAACTGTGAATATTCGTACGAAATGGTTTTTGAAATAGTCCTAAGATAGAATTATTTGAAAAACTATAAACAGTAAACAACTAATTTGACAGGTATAAAAGTAGAAGTCACAATTCAATGTTTATTTTTAGGTGTAGCGAAAGTATACGAACACATGTACACACACAATGGTTTGTAAACATTGATTTTGACAGATGCTACATGGCAGTCACGTGCCAATGTTTGTTTACATTGGGCGGAAGGATACGAAACGGGCCTGCAATTAGATATTTAACAGGGCTCCGAGAAAGTTGCTTCCAATGGGGAATTGACTATAGTAGTGCTGCCTGCACCTATGGAACGTTCAGCGGCGACCCTAAGATTTCATTTGTGGAAAGTCTGTAGCAAAGTTCAATACAGGCTCTTATTGTAGTTTGGCTCATCTCTGGCTAGAATGTTTAAGATACGGAAGTCTGAAGAAAAAAAAGTCGTTTCTCCACTACGTTAACCTACGAAAAGACATCGGACGAGAACAGAATGGTACTTAAAGTCAACACGCATGCCGTAAATATTATATTAGAGCTCTGCAATATAGTTAAAAACTGCGTTATTGGACTGCCGTTTTTTAAAACATACTAGCAGAACACGAGCCAAACTACAATAGGAGCCTGTATTGAACTTTGCTACAGGATTTTCATCAATGAAATGATAGGGCCACCGTTGGAAATCCTGTAGGCACATGCAGCAAGCACCACGAGAAAAGCGCGTCCAAATTCATAGCCCTGCGAGTAGCGGCGATTGCGCTCTTGTAGCGCGTGCCGTAGCGGCGATTGCGCTCTTGTAGCGCGTGCCGTAGCGACGATTTCGCTCTTGTAGCGCGTGCCGTAGCGGCGATTGCGCTCTTGTAGCGCGTGCCGTAGCGGCGAGTGCGCTCTTGTAGCGCGTGCCGTAGCGGCGAGTGCGCTCTTGTAGCGCGTGCCGTAGCGGCGAGTGCGCTCTTGTAGCGCGTGCCGTAGCGGCGATTGCGCTCTTGTAGCGCGTGCCGCAGTGTAAACCTTATGGTGGATTTACGATTAAATAATAAAGTATTTAAACTCGTACTTATGACTCGTTAAGTACACGGAAAATAATTTTTGCAGTTTATGATTGACCTAGCAACTGTTAAGTATAGCCAATCATAATTATTGGATGCCAAAGCAAAGTAACCTGGAAAAAATGGGTAATAGTGAAGATTATTTATATACATTTAATTATTTGTTGTTACTGCTAGTGTGATTATCTTGGAAAATTGTTGGTATATTATAGAAGACAATGCCGATGCCAACATTGGGCATTTACATAGAAAAATTAGCAGAAGGTTAAACACAATGACTCTGTTAAGTCAATCGTAAACCCAACCTTATAGCTCCCGCGCTTATCGGCCGCAAAGGGAGAAGACCATGGTAGGCGGAAGGCCGCCTAAACCACTCTGTTCTTCAACATTCTTCTTGCGCACCTGCAGGTTTCCTTCGGTTATCGGTCGCGTTTCTTTGCGGGGGAAAAAAAACCTGTTGATATTTGACCGAGCCAGTCAGATTTAGGCCACTCCGGCATTGAGCGACTGCGATTCTCGGAGTGCACCAAAATCGCGTACCAAGTAAAACCGTGCAGTCGTGAAAGCAGATCCCGGCTAAAGTTTTTTGAAATAAAAGCAGACAGGAATTCTTTTCGCGATAATCGGGTGGCCTTACCAATGCACAATATTACCAATACACAATCAGGGCCGCTGCAAGGTTTCTAAGAACCCGCGGGCGATTAATTTGATTACTACACAATGATTTACATTTATGTGAAAGTGTTACACTCGTGGCTGATGTGTTACACAGCAACTAAATCACTCGAAACAAAAGGGCACACAGAAGCAACACAGACTCGCAGCCTGTTTACAATCTAGAGAAACTACATTTCAATGGTGAAGAGATTCAGACGGACTTTAACATCGTGGTCTTGAGAACCAATGAGGGTTAAACGAGGTGAGTATGGAGCAGCGCCGGAATGCGAGGAGATACCCGCGGGAACGTCCGGTGCGTAAATTAGGGGGGCGACCCCGACGGGAATCGAACCCGGTTCGCGTTAGCGGGATAGCTAGTATTCTAACCACTACACCACCGCGGCCCCACATTTCAATTTTGCAGTGGTGCCGGTCGACAGGAGGGCGTAGGAGCCCTATATGCTGTTCATGGTAAAACTACCATTTTTTAAAGCCCTAATTAAGATCTTAGCCCTTGTATGTACGTTGTGTATTCTTCCGCCTTATATAAAATTAACCTTGCTATGGGCCTCATAACTTAATTCATGCGACGCGACGGCCAAGTGAAACTGTGAAATTATTAGAAAAATAAATATTTTACAGATCTGCTCATTTATACACTTAGATGCTCTTAAAAAACAGGAAGTGGAAGGAATAATTTAAGTGATCACAAATGGTTACCTAACATTCTTTATTCGACGTTAAGATATGAAACTTCTTTCCATCCATCGTTACCAACTTTACTGCGCGCATGTCACTCAGTGCGCCCGTTAAAATATATGCACGCAGGGCCAGTGACTTCTCTGTAAGGTTGATTTCAAAAGTGCTCACTTTATCGTGAACAGCCTTCATTCACATAGGAGCACGGGGACATTCTGCCCAAGTTGTCCCTCTCTTGCTGCGGCCCTCACTAGCTTGGTACAAAACACTATAATGCGGCTGGCAAAAATTTTAACCGCGTTTATAGATCCTGCTATTTTGTAGTGTCGGAAACTAAAGGATGTACGCCTAGGCTCACGCGGAGATTTAAAAAAAAATTAAACTTTAATTTACCTTACCCCAAAGAATTCTGTTAGTTGCAGAATGCAAAAGAATACACTTTATCTGTGATATATCCTAAGCGAGTCACTTGAAGTGAAGACTGTCTTTGTAAAAGAAAACATATAATTTCAATTTTTTATTTTGAAATGTTTAATTGTATATAACTATACCCTTCGTTGACTGTATTTTACGCAAAAATGATTTTATCTATGGTGCAAAAACCACTAGTATTATTGAACTTCTGTTTTGTAATTTGTTTACACATGTTCCAGCAGTAACTTGGATGGATGCCTGTTCATTATTTTTTAAATAAACATTATGATTATTTTTATTTTAAAAACTTATTTGGCGTAACTTAAATACCCCACAGTTTGCATAAAATCGTAGCGAATGTAACAATGTACCATTCTTAGTCGAGGACACGTAGAGACACTTATAATGACAAAAAAAAAAAAAAAAAAAAAAAAACAGCTCGGTTTTGGGACTGAGAAGCTGTTGTGTGCGCAGCCGACATACGCACTCCACCTCATATTCCCTCTACGCTGGCACTGCGACTGCGACGAAGAACGATTTCCCGTGACACACTAACCAGATATGGCGGCCACGACACTCATTGCGACACGTGCTCATCGCTCTCGCATGCACGCCCGTCACGTCAACTAATCACGTCACGCTTACCTCGGCAGGACTTCCGTATTCTCGGGACGCAAGTCCGGACGCACGTGTCCTCCTAGCGTGGAGAGCTGACGCTCTTATCGACCGGTTCGAAAACGACCTGAAGCGTGGAAGTACGTATGCAAAAGATGGCTGGCGTGATGCCAAACCCCCGTCCTACAGGATTAGCGAACGGCAATCGAGTTATTAATGACTGAGGAATGCAAGCCAGCGCTGGAGATTCCATCCCGAGAGAGAGGTTACTGGTTACGGAGAATGGAGGGGAAGCGTGTTGTCACTGGAGACACTGCACGCTGACTGAAGGTCACAGGGAACAGCGAGTGAGCCTCAGATTGTAGAATTTGACAAACTACGAAGCAAGCATTAGGTACGGCCCATAGTGGCAGGAGAAGAAGAGGATACACCGAGCCGCCATGTCTTCGATCATCGTCGACGAGGCTTGGCGTTTCAAAGAGGAATGGGGTCGTGTGGTATCCCGTGAACCCGCATACCCAAGAGGAATTCGTCAGTTTTGTGAATAGACTGTTACCTTAGCTGTTGTTATCACAGATGTTCTAAGGAATCTTAATGTCGATGGCATGGTAATGGTAGCCCAGCCATACGATGGCACATCTGTGATGAGCAACAAACGTAGTTGCGTCCAAGCAAAAGTAAAAGAACGGCCTCTTCAAGCAATACGTATTCACTGCATGGCTCACAGAGTGAATTTCGTCTGTAAAGACGACGTTTAAAGAGAAGCGCGTTTATTCAGCATCATTGAATCTCTGTACATTCATTACAGCAAGCCCAGAACACGTAGTAAATTTCAGGACGTTCAAAAATCGTTCGAATCAAGATTAAAGAATCCTGCAGTCTAAGTACCACTAGACGGAACTGCTGGTACAAGTATTGACGTTATGTGATTGTAAATATCGAAGCTGTTGTTCAAGCTATACCCGAGGAGTGCGAAGAAGGGAAAGACAAAGATGCTGTGGCTCCACTGGGGATCAGCTCATAAAACTACACACCGAACTTAGTTGCATGACTGTTTACCATGGATTATATTCTGTATTCTATATCGAACTATTTTCAAAAGGAAGATGGAACACCTGGAAATCCTGCAAAGCTATTAAAGTCAACTTCTGCAACACTTAAGGCCCATAGATAGAAATTAAATTAGATTTGGATATAAGTTGAAAAATCTGCTAAAGAACATGTTCGTACTCTTTCAGCACAAAGGGAGTTGATGAAAAGAAAGCCAGCACTCAGTAACCTCTTATTGGACTAATTAGTTGGAAGCATCCTATGACAAACAGCGATAGTAGTAGACCCAGAAGCCCCAGGTAAAGAATATTGGTGCTCCCATATTTATGCTACTGTTGACTTCACAATAGTGAATATGCAGAAGTGGTTCTGTTACCTGGTATTTGCAGAGAGAATAGAGTGCTTCCACAGTCTTTTGGAGGGTAGTGAAACATTTTAAAAATCATTTTAATAAAATGATCTCAAAACCAATTGCAGTGATTGAAGGCCTGAATTGAGGGTCCTCAAAAATACTTTACGAACGAGACAAGTGAATCAGAATGGGACGAAATAATGTATATGAATCCTACATACGAAATCTGTACAAAGGACTACAACTAGTCGTGACGATTCATGTAAATTATGCTGGAACGGAGTGAAGTTTCTCTGCCATGCGGAGGGTTAAGATATGGCTGTGTTCAACGATAGGACAGGAGTGATTCTACTCCCTAGCCATTCTCCGCATTGAGGAAGCCCTCCTAAAGGAGATAGGAGCACAACCATTGTGCAGGGGCTCGCAAAAATGGCTCGCAAACTCGAATTTTGACAACAAAGAGGAGATAAAAGGAACTATGAAGAAGCATGCATAAAAAGTATAAAATAAAAACACATGCGAATGAGGAGGTAGGAAACGCTTCTTGTTATATTTACTTTTGTAAATGAAATTATTGGTTGCAATTTTCTGTGTACAAATTTGAGATCAAGGTAACTTAAGGCATACATTATTCATTCAGTACTGCAATGAAGGAAAATTAATAACGCTTGATATGTGAGAAGTATTGTAGTAAGAGAAGGAAGAGGGGTTATAGTACCCATCCCCCTTCAGACTTCGATATTAGTTACACCCATGTTGAAAAACATCGAACATAAATCCACAACAGTGACCCTCGAATGTCTCTCGATGTACGTCACCAACGTCGGTTGTCAAGTTGCAAGAGTGCAATACTGCAACAAATAACGTATGATTCCAAAGCTGGAAACTCGAAGAACAACAGTATGAGGACCGTGCAACTCCATCCCGCGAATTTTTGGAGTTGCCGCCTATCCCACACGCCATTGTTAGCAGAGTGGCACAGAGATTCGCGCCTCGCCTGGTCGCGGGAATACTGCATTTGGTGACTGGAAACACATAACCCCTGGTCGGACGAGTCGCGTTTCTACTGTTGCATGTGGAGGAACCCTCGTGAATTAATTGATACCTCACGTCGATATGGGACTTTACTGGAGTGAGTTCAGTTTTCACAAACTAAAAGATAACATCTGGGACTCTTAAATTCCTTGAGTAATGGGCCACGACTCAGTATGAGGGATTTACCTCATTTGGTCTGCTCTAAGACACACTAAATCGATCAAATATATCATTTTACTTGAGTGCTAAAACTAGTGCAGACAAATTATGACCCTTGTATTTGATAACCTAGTATAATAGTGTTGCAACAGACATGTACACTCCACAAAGTCCAAGTGTGGACTGGCCAATCCGAGATATCGTGACGCCTTATATACTTACTCAGAGGTCAGTTTGAGATAACCCACTAACACTCCCAGCGGTAAGTTAAATGATAACATATAGCGCACAAGTTTATCCCATACAAAGTTATCAGGGCTAGGCGCGCAGGCGATTTTACTGGTAAAGGCTCTGAAGTGTGATTGTTCCCCTGGCAGCGTCCCGTAGCACTAGGGACGCTGCCTTGGCGCCAGGGAACCTCCATTATAAGTGAAATGCATGGAACCCAGGTTAAAGACCTTTATTACATGTTAAGCCGAATATACAATCTCTACACGACCAAGTACTCGCATGACCCCTGTTGTACCAACAAACTTCCTGTAAAACTAAATTTCATCTCCCAATTCTTCTTACATTTTCTTACATGTATACATTACAGGACTAGAATACAGACTTATAACAGTCATTTGATTAACAACATCTTCATGAACAGGAACAGTCTTCCAACATAAAATGTCAAGAGGATCCAAAGCAGACAGGTCGGCGAATGAATGATTAGGCATGTGGCTAAGGACGACAATGCTTTCTGTCGTATAGTTTTAAGTGCTGAAGTGAGTTATGTATTGTTGTCATTCATGTTCTCTTTTGGACTCAAAGGCATGACTGCTAAACCTGGTGTGTTGGAGTTTTGCTTCTTTCGTAAACATCACAACATCCTTAATCCTTCATTCATCGACCTGTCGGCTTTGGATCCTCCTGCCATTATATATTGGAAGACTGTTCCTGTTCATGAAGGTGTTGTTAATCAAACGGCTGTTATAAGTCTATATTCTAGTCTGTAATGTATACACGCAAGGAAAGGAAATCGGAATTAGGAGATGAAATGTGGCTGTAAAGGAGGTTTATTGGCACAGCAGGGACATGCGAGTACTTGGTCATGTAGAGATTGTATATTCGGCTTAACTTCGGCGCCTTTCACCAATAAAATCGCCGGAGCGCCTGACCCTGATAATCTTGTATAGGATATAACTTGCGCGCTATCTGTTATAATTGAACTTTGGCAACGTTGAAGCATCTCTGTTCAGAGCAGTTAGAATATTTAAGTAAATTAACTAACTAGAAGAAAGAGGAATTTACTTGAAAAAAAAAAAAGTCTAATTTTACACCGAAAAGCTATAAAGGTTAAGTGCTAAAGTTAACGGAATATCTTAATTGCAGTAGGATCCGAACCACAAATTACCGACTCGGAGGTTATACAGTGGAAAGTATCGGCGAACGGGTGCGAACCGTCACTGTTATGATGGCCGCTTCGTTACATGAGCGCGGTAAGTCGATGTACATTTTCCACCTGTTTTTTAAAATAGGTACAATACGTACTTGCTGCCACTGTGACGAATATCTTCTGTGTGTGTAAACCTTTTCATCTCCTTGTCCCTTCTGTGTATTTCTGTGGATTGTATGAGAGGGGCTCCGCGGCAATCGAACCAGCGACAGCCGTGTCACCCCATCGGGGAGCCCTTCCCCGAGGACGCAATATCAAAACTGCGTCAGCTTATCTATACATAAATTCGCCCGACTGCGTGTGTCTGTGTATTCGGCTAAGGCTTCTAAACTACTTGATGGAATTTGATGCAGTTAACACCGTCATTTATAGAATTTCTCAAGGAAGGTTTCGGTATACAATACATTAATATTTATTACAAGGATAGTAGAGCAATGTCGACATATTCTAATAAAGTTGGAAAAAGCCGCTTTTCTGACGCTTACACTGACTAAACCATAAGTCCGCGACAGCATATGTTTATCTTTTAAGGATGACCCACGGTAAACATTTTTGTCTTTTGAAATTTTATTAAAAATAGGGGTTCACTTAATAATACTTTTTGAACAACACAGTATTAATACTATGTTAGTTAGCTTAAGCGATTTTCACAATAGAGCGTAGGACGCGACGCACCGCATCGCGACGCTCTATTGTGAAAACAGCTTTAAGCGTTTACAGTGTGTGTATATATATATATATATATATATATATATATATATATATATATATATATATATATATACACCCCCTATTGGCGAATCAATGGACTGCAATGTGATTTCACTGCCAGGCCAGTGAAAGTCACTATGAATCAGTATAAATCACTGTTACTCAGTGAATAACAGCAATGAAATTGATCATTAGAATTTAACTGATTCTGGAAGAGCAGTTCCAACGGATCAGCAGTAAAGTTCGCTGGCTCTGAACAGTTTTAACTATTTTGATTTTATGGTGCTCAAAAGAACAAGTGCAGGAGATGGCGGAAAGACTGTAACCATATCTAGAGTGGCGGTAGCAAGTTTAGGGAAAGGAAACAGCCATGTTCTTCAATATTGTTGGATTGATTGCAGGCGAAATTGTAACATGTTTACATAATTCGGCGAAAAAGTTTAATCAATTTATCATGCAGAATGTTTGGAAAACTTTGCCCGAGAACTTTGCGAGGTTGTTCCTCATGAAAAATCAATTACAAACTGTCTGATGGACATGCCCGGGAACGACTCCAAAGTGCAGAAACCACCTCGAAAGTGTGTATCAAACTATACAGTAACGGATGATAACCAAGCAGTAATGTTTTGTGCACTAGATTTACATTATGGACGATGTACAAGATGCAAACACAAGCCCTGTTAAAATGAATCCTCTTCTTACACATATCGTGGTTGTCGTCCCACTAGGAAATTGCGAGCTGATAATGGCTTAGTGTCGATAGTGCCAACACGTACAAAAATTTCTCCAGAGATTAAGACGCTCCGACATATGATTTGCGAGGAAAGCATAGCGGGACAGTTTTGGAGACTTCAATGCACTGGTAGAGAACGTACCGAATCGCACGAACATATTTAATTTGTACATATTAAATTAGTCTAGAGGCTTCCTCCTAAAAATATTATAAATGGGAAATGTCTTCCTCAGTTATTGGTGTGATTAAATGTTTGACCCAAAAAAGTAATTTAGAAGACGGCAAAGACCGGGTTGCACCACAATAATATTTGATTTCAGGCCATAGTTTCCTTGATTTTGTATTATGTGAACTTAAATTCAGCATATTCCTCAAGATGATAACACTGTATGAGATGCTATTGCTCCGCATATTATGACATCAGTATACTCCAAGCAAGAGTGTTATTTTACTGATAAAGAAACTATAAGCTGTAGTTTTTGTAGGTTTACTTTTCTATAAGAATAACATATATGTTTTAATTCATATATCGTAATTAATCAAATTTTCGTATTTTTAAATTTATCCAACCTACGTTTGTGGATGATAGGCATGAATTGAAAAAGCAAAATAATTAATATTATTTTGGAGATATAAATATATAATCCAGGGGAAATGCTTGAATAGCAATTCTCAAAACTAAAAGGCAGATATTGGAATCATGGGGTGCTTGTAATCTGTTATTAAGCGCAGTTAGGACTGTGAAAAGGACAGAAAAACTATTTGGCGTCTTTAGACGTAATTCTGTTTCCTATCTAACCCTGCAAACTGAAGTGATTAAATATTTTGTTCTGGTGGTTATAACCAGGTCCAAAAAACACTGTTATATATCGGCTGTGAATTACATAATCCTTGTATAGTGATCAAGAAAGTTGTTTCGTATTGCGAAACAACTCAAGATTTTTTCCTCATGGAGACTGAATAAAGACATGTTTTAAATCAGTATAACCTGTTATACAAGTTTAAGTGAAAATTTGGTAATATATTCTGACGACTTCCTCTCTTTCCCTATAATTATTTGAAATTTCATTAAATTATTATTAATAAAAGGAGCGTTACTCTTTTTACAGTTTTAGAGAGGGGGTCGTGGGAAAAAAAAAATCGTAATGTAAAAATTGTGAATTGTACATAAAACACTACATATACGTTTCCACATCTCAACAGTTAAATATTTGTATCTAACATCACCTTCACGTCTCTTGGATGAAATTAATTTCATAGGTACAAAAACTTAAAATCTAAATTGATAAATCATCAATTTAATAAAGCCAGGATGATTTGAATCGCATAAAAATTGGAGATTCAAGATTAATTTCAATGTGATCTCTTATCACGTTTTGGTCAAGAGTAGTGCGAGCCTTCAAGAGATTAAGTCTTGGTCATGTAGAAAATTATCTCAGATGAAGTTCTGAACCGTAAAGTTAATGTATTAGCATGTAATATAACATTTTACACAATAAAAACACGAAATGTGGCTAAAATCACTTTACATGCAATATTGTAAGAGAACATAAATTAATTTCTTTATATATCCCGCTTTTAATAATATTTAACTTAATGTAAACAGGTAAATTTTCTTTTCATATCATATATACTTATGTTAGTGTTGCCTGATCTTTGCAATTTTATACGTTTTACTATACTGGATTATTTTTTTATCTCTAGACAGTGAGTTTAAATGTAAAATACATAACTGTCTCCAAAATAATAATGGAAATCATTAGGTATATTACCGATCTAGATTAAGAAAAAATATGAGAATACTTCAAAATAGTACTTTTAGTATACACAGTCCATAACATGTTCATTGTAAAGTAAATTGGATTATTTCTACACGTACAAAACTACTTCTTTTCCTCGGAACAGTTTGTCTTCGTTGCACATACTCTTTGGTTTTGTTGTTGTCCTATTTCGTCACGTTCTACATCTTGAAGTGCGTTCGCAAAACCCACATGTTGTCTTGCGATGTCATGTTGTGTATTGTGACATACGTTCTCTGTCAGTTGTGACAGAAAAAAAATATTTCCGACCATCAACTGTGTATCGTTGTAAAGAAGGACCATTTGATAACAAGTCAGAATGATACTTCCATATTCGTGGACATTTGATCGATTATTAAACTCATGGCACATTTGTACAGTTCTTCAGGCACCGAGAGGGAAAACCAGCAACTAAACACAGCTTTCGGTGTATGTAAAATTAAAAAAAATAAAAAAATAAATAAATAAACTCAAAATTTAAGCAGTTACCTTAGAAGTGTTCCAACAACATAAAAACTATTTTTCCCAGAACGGTATTATCTATTCGCGGTTTATTCACACTTTCTGATCGACACCTTTGAACATTCACCTCAAGTATGGCGCGTTTTGTTGTTCCCTAACTATGTCGTGTATTACAAGCGTTTTATATTTCTGTTAACATAAAGGTGCCTTAATTTTGGTTAAATTGATTTATACATATAAACAAATAACGGGAGAAAATAGGCACAATAAGTACTGCCGGGTACGAAAAAGTCCTCATGAAAAATATTACTAAACCGAGTGCTCACAAATGCGGTGCGTTGTCCCTTTGGTGTGATTTTATAGACTAGATATAAGCTTTGTTTGCACGAGGCGCAGGAATATCCTGGAAGTAGAAATCTAGCAAGTTTTCAGAAAAGTTGGAAGTAACCACGAATGCATTGTTTGTATTTGTATTATTAGGGGGAGAAGAGAGATCCGATGACAAGGTGAGGCCTAGCAGGGTGTCCTAGTTTGCAGTCAAGAGCAGTCAGCTTCAAAGCGTCCTCCTGTGTTAATGGGGATATTTAATGCGCGCAGCACGATGGTACTATTTCATTCCAAGCAATTTCTTCCATGAACTACATTAAATATTAGTCTCAGTAAAGGCTGTTCGCGATAAAGTGAGCACTTTAGAAATGAACCTTAGAAAAAAGTCACAGACACTTCATGCATATATTTTAATGGACGCACTGAGTGACATTCTTCCAGTAAAGTTGATAATGATGGATGGAAAGTAGTTCCATATGGTAATATTAAATAAAAAGTGTTAGGTAACTATTTATGATAACTTAAAATTATTTCTTTCGCTTGTTTTAATGCATCGAATTGTAAAAATTAGCAGATTTGGAAAGTACTTACTTTCATAATAATTTTAGAGTTTCATTTGACCGACACATGAATAAAGAGACGAGCCCCATGGCAGTGTTAATTTTACATAAGGCGGGGGAATAAACAGAGTGTATACAAGTAGATCTTAAGCAGGACTTTCAAAAGTGCTCATTTTACCGTGAACAGCCTTTACATAATAAACACGTATATATCCCCCTTACCTTCTTGAGTGTCATAAAACAATCAACATGGAACACTGCAACGAATTAATTTTGTTCATGCCCTTTATTTATGCAAGCTTATGTTATTAAAATTAAAACTCTGTCTTACACTGAAGTAGGCCTATGTATTAAAAAAAAATGAAAATGCATAGTTATAAAACACCGATAAAGCAGATTCACTGTCGCCAAGAAGTGTAATGCTATTCACTAAGTGTCCAAAAATATGTTATTATCGATTAGCTAATAAATAGATACGCGGGTATTTGACGAGTTCCGCCGGCACTAGGATAAACTTCGGACACTTGTATATTCTTGTTAAAGGCTGTTCACGATAAAGTGAGCACTTATGAAAAGAACCTAAGAAAAATGCCACTGCCCCTGTGTGGTATATATTTTAACGTTCTCACTAAGTGCCATGAGCCCGGTAAAGTTGGTAGCGAAGGAGGGAAAGTAGTTCCTTATCATAACGTCAAATAAAAAGTGTTAAGTAACCTTTTGTAACAACTCTAATTATTTCTTTTTCTTCGTGTTTCTTTTTAATGCGCCAAAGCGTAAACATGAGCAGATTTGCAAAACATTTATTTGTCTAATAATTTCTCAGTTTCACTTGACCGACGTATGAATAAAGTGATGAGGCCCTTGACAATGTTAATGTTACGTAAGCCAGTAAAATACGTCTACAAAGGAACCGAGCTAAGCTTTATTCTATTCAGACTGGGACGCGCAATGCTTTTAGTTTAGCAAATGAAATTTTTCGCCGCCAGGTAGCGTCGCACGTGTATCGGATTTTACCGTTTTGTATGTAAGTGAATGGGATAATTGCAAGTTTCAACAAATAAATACGATTGCGTAAACTGTGCATTTTTTAGATCCTACGTAAAGATCAGTGGCATTGGTTGAACTGTTTCAAGGTAAGCTGGCGTTATAGGCTGTTCACGGTAAAGTGAGCACTTTTTAAGGCCCTTCTAAATTTTTCCTTTCATCCAATTTCCATCTTCCTGCTGATTTTTAATATAAAAATTGCAATGCGACCATTAAACACAGTTTATACATTTCACCACCCTCAAAATTTAATGCCTGAGCATGCAATAATATATATTTATTAGTGATTAATGATTGTCCGGAGGTCCTTAAAAAAGTGCTCACTTTACCGTGGACAGCCTATAGCTGTATGTTGTGCCCTGTTGCTTGCTAGTTTACACTCCCACCAGTAACACGTAGCTCGGCAGCTTACGCCACAGGACGTGTGTGATGGGTTCTACTGCTCGCTTGTGAGAGGTCGGAATATATTACGTTTCCCTACGCTACACGGTAGTTACTGTACCGAGAATGTACAGCAGTGAGCAAGCACCAGCTTACCTTGCAACACTTCATAACACGCCACTGCTAAGATATAAACTTTATAATAAATGTATATCACGATGCTTGGTTTACATTGGCGCAAGAAGCGTATACGCTGTTCACGACAAAGTGAGCACATTTGAGGCCCTAGTTACTTTTTCCTTTCAGCCATTTGTTTTTGCCATTTAACTACCTTTTTTTTAAAACAAAGTATTTTACACCGCACTCTACTATTAACGTCTAACGCTAATATTAAATTTATTTATTGACTATTATTCCAGATGAGAGGGCTTTCAAAAGTGCTCACTTTATCGTGAATAGCTTGTATTCATCATGACGGCATTAGTCGACGAGCAAATAACACCGGGGTGTATACAGAATTGTCGAGTTAAGCCTGACCGTCAAATTAACTCGAGACATTTACGAGCCTCTATCATTACGATACACCAACTGAAACAGTGACACATGCTCCACATAAGTGGAATTTTACTGCAGGTGAGCTCGAACTGCTATGCTGGAATTTCCGTGAAATCACTGACTGGTGCAGTGCTCGAACTTCGATGTCTGTCCGCGGTAAAGTGAGCACTTTTGAGGCCCTAGTAACTTTTTACTTCCAGCCTTTTGAAGTTCTTTAACCACACTTTTACAATAAGTATTGCCATATAAGTAATAAACACAGTGTGTATATTCCACGCGCACTCGTAAGTTAATGTCCAAGGCTAAAATCAAATATATTTATTGAGTATTATTACAAATAACGGCACTTTCAAAAGTGCTCACTTTACCATGAATGGCCTATAGTAAGAACGCGTCTCCACTTCAGTTCACTTACTCGTAGAGAATCGGAAATGTTATGAGTTCATTTGACGGCCTAGCTGATCAGGAAAATTCTGCATTCACCCAGGGAGCAGTAACCTGCTCATTGGCTGCGACCTTAAAGGAACCTCCCTAGCACGAATTTTTACAGTCTCTTCGCGGTTTCTTCACACTTTTCGAATTAAACCTTTGAAAAATCACCCCATGTCTGACGTGTTAAGTTATTTCCTGTATACGCTACGATCACAGCAGTTTTATGCCTGTGTTAACGTAAAAGTATCTAATTTTTCGTTAAATTAAAGTTTTGTCTACATTTTATATATAAATTTTAATACCTCATTTATAATAAATGGCATTGAAAAGGGCGAGAAAACATGTGTGTTGGTAGCACCTAGTAGTAAATAGTTCTCACGCAAAATAGTGTTACAACTCAGTGCGCACGAATTCGGTGCAATTCTCTCTTTGTTTAGTTCAGCTTAAGTTTGCACGAGGCGGGGGGAATATCCTGGAGTTAGGACTTCAGCAGGGCTTCAGAAGAGATTGAAGGAACCGTGAATGGACTATAACGCCTCAAGGTCGTGTCCGGGCGCGATGAAGCATGATAGAACAAACAAGCGTCGCGCGTATTCTGCTTCCTAGGAATTTCAAGCGATGAAAATGGGGTTTGTTGTACGACAGCGTGTTCAGAAAAGATATAGCACTGTCGCTATAAAGGCTATCCACAGTGAACTGAGATATACTTGCCTACACGTCGTGTAACATTCACCCATATATACAATTAACATTGCCATGGAGTTAATCACTTTATTCATGCGTCGATTAAGTGCAACTGTAAAATTATTAGAAGGTTATATATCTTATAAACCTTCAAATTCTTACACTCACATTTATTTAAAAAACAGAAATCAAAATATATAATTTAAGTATTCACAGATACTCACCTAGCAATTTTAAATCAACTTTAAAATATGACATTACTTAGTCTCCTTCATTACCAACTTTACTGGACGCATGGCAGTCAGTGCGACCGTTGAAATATATGCAGACAAGGGCAGTGACATTTTTCAAAGGTTGCTTTCAAAAGTGCTCACTTTACCGTGAACATCCGTTAGTTGCTAACACAAAAGTAATAAACTTGTACAAATGTTCCAAGTCTATCCTGGCAACCCTGGAAATCTCTCGATTCCCGGTGTTTCTACGTATTGTTTCAATTTGAATAATATAGGATTGTATGAGTAAAGCTTATGAACGAAATCAATTAATAATTATATATATATATATATATATATATATTCTTATTCCGTATCAGACACAACATTTTCCAAGACAATCCACAAAAAATAGTGTTTATAGTTTTTTATATAAATTACATCTACCTTAACGTACGTAAATCATAATAACGGGGGCTGCATAACAAACACAAAATTTATGTCACTTAATGATAAAGGGATTAATTAAATGAAGCATATTCCTTTTTGTTTCGTCAAGACAAAAAGTATTATGTAGCGCGGTAATTTTTTAAAAATATATGTACAGTTTTTAAGGAAAATTGTTTTGTGACACTCCAGGGGGTAAGGCTGATTTATACGTGTTTATCATGTATACGCTGTTCACGGTAGAATGATCACTTTTGAAAGCCCTGCTTAAGATCTACTTCTATACACGTGGTGTATTCCTCCACCTTAGGTAAAATTAACATTGCTATGGGCCCCATCACTTTATTCATGCGTCGATCAAATGAAACTGCGAAATTATTAAGAAAGTAAATACTTTACAAATCTGCTCATTGTTACACTTAGATGCATTAAAAAAAACAGAAAGTGAAAGATTGTCACAAATGTTTTATTCGATGTTAAGTTATGGGACTTCTATCCATCCATCGTTATCAGCTTTACTGGACGAATGCAACTCAGTGCGTCCATTAAAATATATGCATTCAGGGACAGTAACTTTTTCCTAAGGTTCATTTTTAAAGCGCCCACTCTATTGAACAGCCTTTACTAGCAGATACTTTCAACTCAATTGGAATGCAACCCATATGTGAACACCGGAAAAATTCGCCAGTTCAATGACCTGTAGGATAGACTGCACAGTCTTGTGTAAAATGAAGCAAATAAAATTAATAATTGGCGGCTTGCTGTCACAGGGAAGGCGATGGCGGGGCCTAGCGTTTTGTTGCGTGTTTCTTATTGGTTCAGGGTTATTTAGGAGGAGGTAAATAACGCGCGAAAACCAATTGCAACCGCGACGTCACCAAACGAGATATTGGATTCTATCTTGACCCCAAAGTGAATCCGAGAATTCTTCAGGGCCCTACCCGTAATTTTTTTTATGGCAACGAATTTATCCCAGTTCTGATCCGTGAAGGCACGCGGATAGACATACAAGAGGGATGTATTTTGTTAGAACGGCGGACGTTTCAAACGGAATTCCCCGTGTCATCACAGGCTGCCTGCGCGACTTACAACACGGCGCCCGCTTGCTTGGGCAACTCCCATGCGACGGCAGGGCATCACTTTTACCCGCGCGCGTTTGGTAACGCCGAAGAGGCGACGATCACTTTGTATGCACGAGGCGGGATGCGCGGCCCAGACGGCTGCCAGAGAAAGTATAGTGAGCGATCCCCTCCGTGCATAGGAAGTGCTCTGCAATATATAAAGAGCGTGGCTCCCAGCGCACTTCCTGATTTTGTTTGGCGCCGAGGAACTGTCCACACCGCACGCTATCATGATCCGTAAGGTGAGTGTCGCGTCCCATCGTTCATTCAGGTTGCAACTTATACCTAGAGACATGCGAGATTCGCGTTATTGGCTGACCTCAGGCTGAACTTCACAGTACTGTATGCGCTAGAGCCGGCGTCGATTCTCCACTGGCTGCCGCATAGATGTGAAGTCATTCCCTCTCTAACTGAACTACACGTGATTGGGGCACGCAATTCTGAAGTGTTCCTTTGTTGGTGCAGAGTCACCCAGGGTGTGTCACATAAAGTATAGTCCAATGACAAATGTATTACAAAGGTACATATGTTTCGAGTTTTAACTTGTCCCCAAATAATAACGCGAATTTTGCAGGTCTCTACTTATTGCCCACGGTCACATTAAATGCTGTTCACGATAAAGTGAGCACTTTTAAAATCAACCTTTTTGATGAAAGTCACTGTTCCTATCTGGGTATATTTTAACGGGCGCACTGTGTGACATGCGCCCAGCTAAGTTGGTCATGATAGAAGTAAAGTAGTTCCATATATTATTTCGCTTTGTTTCTTTTTAATACATCAATGTGTAAAAATGAGCAGATTAAAAGAAATACTTACTTTTATAATAACTCCACAATTTCACTGGACCGATGCCTGAATAAAGTGATGAACCCCCATGTAAATGTTAAAATTACATGAAGCGTAGGATTACATAAGGTGCATATAAGTAGATCTTAAGCAGGGCTTTCAAAAGTGCTCATGTTACCGTGAACAGCCTATAGCAATGTGTATTGCCCTTGGCCATACCGAAATCCGCTGCCCCCTCCCTCTCAACATACATGCATTTGAAACTTTTCCTTGTTTTTTTAAGGAGGGTGTTCCACATTTTTACAATTATACATAAAGAAATTTTAAATAGAAATATCGTGTATTTCAAATAAAAAAAAATACTGCATCAAGTATGCTATTGATTTGCCACTCTTAATTTAAAAATTTTTTTTTAACACTCTGCTACATGGAATATTTTTGCACCTGATTTTACCCACGGAAAAAGAATCATTGTTTCGATTGAAGCCCCCCCCCCCCCCCCGTTTTTTTTTTTTTTTTGCGAATATCGTATACGTATAACAACTCAGTGATCTCACCTTGAGAAGCTGGAGGACAATAAACGACTACAGCACAATGCAGCAACTTCTTTCACTAGCGTATTTTTTCCTCCAAGTTGTCCATTGGGTTCCTGTTTATGGTGTTCGTATTATTTCCGCTTCTCTTCGTAATAGCCATGCTCATCCTGGGGATGACAGAACTTTCACTTTTACATTTTTTTTTTTTATGTAGACGTTACAAAACTTCTCAAAGAACCGCACCACTGGACAAAACGGCAGGGTCGACAAAAGAACATACTCTTCTATTTTCGCTGTAGCTCGACTAAGACTGGTTAAATATATCTCCATTAGTATAGTTTTTTTTTCTTCCATTGGTAGCATTAACTGACGAATTACTAAATATGTATTTCCTTTCCTTGGAATTTGTCTCTCTAGGTTATGGTGCAAAGCCGCCGTCTATATAACACGTTCCGGTTTTACCAAAAAATACAGGAACTAACTCTTAAAGAGAGAGATGGAACCGTATTTTACTGCAATATTTTTATTTTAACAGCATGAGTTCAATAATTTCCCCCTTTTTCAGGTACTGCGTTCAGAACAATATACCTAGAGAGCTACACATGAAACGTATTAACGACAATGCCAGCCATCGTGTCAAAAATAAGCAATGTTTTTATTTTGATGTTTTACTGCTTGAAATTCAAAGCATCTTTCCAACATGCAGTTACAAATAGTTAAAATTTAGTTGACGCCTGCACAATTATACGTACCTTTATAGCCAACGGCCCAGCATGCGATATTCAATATGAGATATGCTTGTTAGAAACAAACATCTCAAAACATCTTAGAACACAAGGACAGTGGAATATTTCAGTCAGTCTCTTCCAAAAAAATTGTCAAAATGGGTATCTACGAAAATAATTCTCTCGCGCGCTACCCGAATCACTTTAGAACGCCAGTTCAGTGCCATGCGCTTAAACGCGATCAGACAGTGAGACGGTCGATGCGTGTATACTCCATTCCCGGTTACTTCCAACTTGTCTGAAGCCCTGCTAAAGTTCTACTTCCACGATATTCCTCCGCCTCGTACAAACCAAGCATAGTTGAGTCTAGGGAATTAAACCAGGGATAATGCACCTCATTCGTGAGCACTCAGTGCAATAATGTTATGTATTAGAACTATTTCTCACTAGGCATAACCAACACACCTATTTCATCAGTGATTTATTGATGTAGGCTGTTCACGGTAAAGTAAGCATTTTTCGAAGCTGTTTCATCAGATATAATAACAAATAAATACATTTCATTGTGGCCTCGGACTTTTGGTTTTGGGTATAGTGAATGTATACACTGTGTTTATTACTCACATGGCAGGGTTTACATTAAAAAGTGGCGGAAGGATATAAGTTGGTTGAAAGAAAAAAGTAACTAGGGCTTCAAAAGTGCTCACTTTACCGTGAACGGCCTATATTAATTATTAATGGAGTATTATAATATATAGCTAAAATACGACTAAAAGTTCAATTTAACCAAAAATAAGCTATTTTTATGTTAACATAATTATAAAACGCTTGTGATAAGTGATATATTTAGGAAACAACCAAAAACGTCGTGCTTGGGGTTGATTTTTTCCAAACCTTTGATTCAAAAAGTGTGAGGAAACCGCGGATTGTCTATACCTTGGCCACTGTTAGCACTCCCCGCTCTTCTGAAGCCTGGTTCACCTGTACGCCGATCACGCAGTACAGACAGAGCGGAAAACTAGAACATCTAATCAGAAGCCGTCCTCGGGTTCCACGCGATCGCGGCTTCTGATCGGCTGCCCTAGTTTTCCGCTCCGTCTGTACGGCGTGATCGGCATACATGTGAACCACACATAAGCCTCGCACGAGAAGAATACCTCCAGCCAAGCCAGGCGACGGCGCTCTTGATGGGAGTTCCCCCATTAAACAACACTAAAAGCTTCAAGGTTGCATCCGACGGCGAAGAAGCATTGCGACGGTGATAGAAAATGGCGTAAGCAAACTCCGCGTTTGTTCTGTTTCTTCAGAAAAAAAATACAGCGTTGTCGCTATAGTCCGGAACACTGTTTTAAATAAGAATACATATCGTAAGCAGATGGATACTTGAAGCGATTTTTTCCTGACTGGCTATTTTTTTTTTTTTTTTAACAATATTTATGTTTCCAATAACGAAATTGATGAAAGGGTAATGAAATATTGACATTCATATCTGCTTTATGGTCCGAAAAATATTTACATTGAATTATACAATTTTTTAAATGATTATAATATACACAAATTCATACACAACTAGGCAGGCTCTTTACTACAGTCTATTCGCTGTTTCTTTATACTTTTTGAATCAAACCTTTGAAAAATTACACCATCTGAGATGGGTTTAGTTATTTCTTAAATATGCCACGCATCACAACCGTTTTATCACTCCGTTAACATAAAAGTATCTAGTTTCTCGTTCAATTAAAGTTTCGCCTATATTTTATTTATAAACTGCGGTATTTAATTTCCAATAAATATGAATAAATACAGAGAGAAAACACGTGTGTTGGTAGCATCTAGTAAGAAATAGTTTTCGTGCAAAATATTATTACAACTGAGTGCTCACGAACTCGGTGCGTCATCCTTTGGTGTAATTGTATAGTTAAGCTTATTTTACACGAGGCGGAGAAGTATCCTGGAAGTAAAACTTTAGCAGGGCTTCAGAAAAGTGCGAAGTAATCGCGAACTGATTTGACGTAACATTTATTACGTTTTGTGCAGCGAGGCGAAAATGGAACTAAAGTAATCGGCCAAGTCCTGTGAAGGTTTCTATAGGAGAAACTTCAGAAGCGTGTCTAGGAAACGGCGGCAACACAATCAGTGGAAAGACTTACTCCAGTGGAGCTGGGAGGACGACAGCCCACGCTCCATAGCTGCGGTAATAATATCAATACAACAATCTTAGGAATTTTTAAAATTCTTAAAAATGTATCCATGCTACAGCGTAACCTGTCCTGTATTTCTCTTAGTCGTGCCCGATGACTCAAACGGCAAATATTGTCATCGCAGGCCATATTTATATCACACATTTATAACTACACTTACTTTCAGAAAACAAGAAGATCGTAAAATAATACCGTACGTAAGAAAAAAATATTTCATTTTAAGAAGAAAAAAAACGTTTACTGTATTTCGGATATATGAAACAGGAAAACTGTTCACCATCCCCTAGCAGTCTTTGTTTTATCACCCCCCCCCCCTTCTCTCTCTCTCTGTCTGTATATATATATATATATATATATATATATATATATATATATATATATATATATATATATATATAATACACATACATATATATAGTGTTTTTGAACAAAACCCGACAAACTCCGGAAACCTATTCCTTACGAAACCATAAGTCGAAACGTAAAAACCACTTTTCCTTTAAGTGATTACCAAGAAAGCTATGCCGACCTTAAAAAACTGAGTTTTCAAATGGTTTTTGTTGGAATATTTGAAAGTCCTTTACATTAAGTAACAAACCGGTGAACATGATTTCATGATACCATTACCCTTCTTCCAGTACTGTGGGGTTGCTTTGTAACATTAAGCTGTATACCATTCGTCAAGACGAATTATGGACCAGAACGTCTTATTTAACAGATGAGGTATTTTCGTCGGAACACTCTCAAGTGCACCGTTTCCGAGGAATCCATCGGCAATCTCAAAACAGACGGTCAGTTAGTGTCCTGGCAGGTATGGCGCGCGCGAACCCGGGCGACTTATTCTCTACGGACGGTTACTTCAAACGTTTCTGAAGATCTGCTATGGTTCTACTTCCGTAACATTCCCCCCACTTGATGAAAAATCAAGTTCAAATAAGCCTAGAAAATGACATCAAAGGGACAGCGCCACCGCTTTCGTGCGCACTCGCTCTAACACTTCCTAGACGAAGCTCGAGTGTAGCTCGAGCAAAGCTAATTTGAACATTTCTTTGTTGTTCAGAACAAAACTCGCATGGATGTGCAGTCTTCGTTCGGCCAGTGTTTAACACCACCTCACAAGAACACGACGGCGCAGGTACATCGATATTGCTGACGACAGAATAATTTTATTTGTAGCCACTCACCGGGACATGATTGATTGTAAGGCCTTTTATACGATAAAGGACATTTGATTAGGTCAATATCAGCTCGGTTTTCCATTTGCTTATGATCGGCCGATAATGAACGCTGTTAAGTACAGGGTGAGGTACGGTGTGGTATGGACCAATAGGACGATGGTGAGTTCTAACAGATCCGGTGTTCTTGCAGTGGTGTGTATAGGTTACTCACTTCTCAGTAAATGTGTGCAGACCTCAATGTGTTAATAATATTCTACATAAGAACTATTTCTTACTAGAAATGACCAACAGGCCTATTTTTCTCACTGTTTTATTCATATTAATTATATATGAAATATCATAATTTATGAATAAAATATTAGTAAACGTTCAGTTTAACCAAAGCAAGGGACTTTTGAGTTAACACAAGTGTAAAACGTATGTAATATATGACACATTTAGGAAACAACCAAACACCTCATACATGGGGTGATTTTTCTAAGGTTTGATTAAAAAAGTGTAAAGAAACCACGAATAGACTATATACTGAACGATATAGACTGTTCACGGTAAAATGAGCATTTTTAAAAGCCTTGTTTAAGTATTATTTGCATGCACGTTGTGTGTTCTTCCGCCGTACGTAAAATTATCATTGTCATGGGCCTCATCGCTTTACTCATGCCTCGATCAACTGGAAAAGTAAACTTATTAGAAAAGTAAGTATTTTAAAAATTCTGCTAAATTTACACTTCGACGCATTAATTTAAGTCATCACAATTTGTTAGCTAACACTTCTTATTCGACGTCAATATATGGAACTACTTTCCCCTCCATCGTTAACAACTTTAATGGGCGCACGTCACTCAGTGCGCCCGTTAAAATATATGCAGGTAGGAGCAGTGACTTTTTTCTAAGGTTGATTTCAAAAGTGCTCACTTTATCGTGAACGACCTTTACGCGATTGACCGACAAATAGCGTTCGCTGTGCTTTAAAGAGCGAACAGTCGTTTACTATGCGCAAAGTCCCGTTGGTTTGCAGTGATGAATGATATACTGAGCAGCGCCAAGGGGACACGCTTGTAAATAACTGTAATGGGAGAGCAAAATGAACACAAGACGCATTATACTATAATAAACGAATGTATTGAAAGACCAAAAACCCCTGTATTTACGAAAGTAAGTCCTCTGATGACAATATCTCCAGGAAGTGTGCGAAGGTTCTACCATGTGCTTCATGGAGGGCATAGCGTGTTTCACACCTGTCAGGCCACTCGCGTTCGTGTTCTTTGAAACTTCCGCATTGTTTGCTCGAAAACGACTCGCCGGAGAGTGTTCCATCGTCAATTGAAACCCACTGGTTCATAACTTGCCTTAAGAAGCTATCCGCAGCTTAGTGTTGCAAAGTTTCGCGCAAGCATAGGATGGCAACACATTTACTTATTGGTAGAGGATGTTTTACACAATCCTCGTTTACAGAGGTGTAAGATCTCCGTTATACAACCCACTATTCGCCTCTTTACAACTCAATTTTACGTACTTTCTGATATTCGAACTAAATTAATTTCAAAATTATTTTTTCAGAGGAAAAGTAGTACATACGTTTCAGTTTTATATTTTCGTAAGTAATACCCTGTTGTAGTTTGTCAGTGTTGTTTAAAAAGTTTTTGTATAAAAAGAGATAATGAGACAGCGAATAAATAATTATATATATCTACAATTTACCAAACAAATTTCCTTAAATGGATAAATAATATATATAAATATATAGGCCGTTCACGGTAAAGTGAGCACTTTGTAACTCATATCATTACGAATATAATTTTTTTAATAGGCACAGATATAACTATATTGCATACGACAGGCTTAAGTATGTGTAGCTTATGTAGCTAAATACAAAAAATAAGTGTGGTTGTTTGAAGAAAAATGTATCATCGCCCGATTTGTAATGGCCAACAGACTGTGGCCGCTGGTTCAGATCTAATCACTACCACAGGTATGTATTTGTTTTAAGTTTGTTTAGGTTATATGCCTTCCAACCAGTACCTACATGGTGTGGTACATTACACGAGACGAGAGATAACATAATAATACCAATCCCACCATACTATTGATGATAATAACTTACTAAAACTAATATCTTTAAAACCAAATACTAATTTACATAGCCTACAGTACATTAAAAATTCCTGTCAAATTTTAATTAGAGGATGAAAGTGGCATATCTTAATTAATATATTTGTAAAAAAAAAATCCATTCGCCAACCTGTACGCGCTATCGAACTGACAATATATATTCACCTTACCAAGCAATGAAAATTTTATGGCATTTTTTATATGCTGCGAACATGATTTATGTCTTTTAACTTTGTCTCCAAAATGTTTTAAATCTTTTACCCCATTGACAGTCCACGTAAGATCATTAGGTTTCATTAGCAAAGAAAATTAAACAAAACAACACATTTCCAAATTCACACCCACATACCCAGTCCGCGAAATTGTATGTACTTACGTCGAATTTTCTCGTATACGAACCATTTACTACCTTGGTTTTGTTGTTGAATTATATTTAACTGTGGCCTTGCTGGTCCCAAATTCTGTAGCTCCAGTTAATTCTCGTAATTGAAAATCTTTGTTGTAATAAGGTTTAACATGTTACTCGCCGAATTAACAATTATTTACGAGTTTACACAACATGACATTAACAACAATTCAACCCTGCTTCTGACCGATGTTCATAGCTCATCATTAATTAACAACAAACTTATTCAGAGTATTGCACACTATATTTGAAGTTCACGCGAGTTTGAACGAAATTTACAAATAAAAATTATATTCGAAATAAATACAAGCATTGTTAAGAAATGTGTTTAACAGCTGCAAAAGAGTGGAGCCCGAAAGTGTGCTTACAGAACATGTAGTTTTGGTAGCTTTGTTAAGTTCCAGGAAACAATTTTTTGTTTGAGCAGGGACTCGCCCAGCTCTCTCAGATTTACAGCATGCGATTGGCTGAAAAGGGCCGAGCCCCTGAAGTCTTCCCTCCCTCCCGTAGCACCCCTAGTCATATGTTACGGTCATCTCTCTCTACTAGCTCTACCCACTTGGGGGCGAAGAATCTGCCGCCCCATCACTCGACGTTGAAAAAAACATTTCTCTCGTGACAAGAGTCTCGTCCATCTCAAAAACATTCGTTGCGAAATAACCTCCGTATTCGTACGCAGTATTATTCACTGAGTAGCAGATAAGTAGAGGTATGCGTTCTGAGATTTTATTAGGAGGGCTGCGCTCCGCAGCCCTACCTTAGAAGCTGCCAATGGTACGGGCCCTTAAAAAAAAAAAAAACAGATTTTAAGCCGTATCTGTGCAAAATATCGGCTCTTACGTTGAAGGTCCCGAGAACTGACAATAATGTTCCGAGAGTTGTCATTGTATTTTACTTCGTTGCCGATATTTTGCACAAATACGGCTTACAACCTCGTTTTTTAAGGGCTCATACCTCCCTTAATATTCGGTTTAGGTATAAAGTGGCACATATGTTTTCCTTTATATTTTTCACGAAGAATCACCTCCCGAAGTTTGTCGGTCTAATTGCTAATCATTCTGTATAGTTATACAGAATAAGTCATCAGCTATGCGACAAACCGTGACAGGTCGTTTCTTGCAAAATTTCAGTTGTAAAATGTCTGACAACGAACGCCAGGAAACCACTCCTAATGGCAGGAAACCCTTGTTATGATGGGGTTGCAATTATGAACTTCATTTAATTACACTGAAATCAAGTGATATTAAGGGACGAATTACTGTAGGAATGCCGAAAATCTCAGTCACTGTAACATGCAAGTACCCATGTTGACCTACCGCATACCCTAAATAGTTGAATTAGTGTTGCCACCCCTTCAAATAGTGAAAAAAGGGTCTTTATACATCGTTATGTAAATTATGATCACGGCTTATGAATTATCATTGCAAGACGCAAAAAAATGCCCTCTTGGTAAGGAAACCTCGACGAATGGTTTGCGAGAAAACAGACTTCCAAGATATTAAATGCCTCATAAGCATTACGTGGTATTTAATATCTTGGAGATCTGTTTTCTCGCAAACCATTCGTCGGAGGTTTTCTTATCAAGAGAACTTGCTTTAAAATTTTACAAGGAACATCCTCTTGCCTTTTGTCGCAGAGCTGATGACTCATTCTGTATATTCTTAATCCGCATAAAAAAAAATAAAAAAAATTATAAATTGCATTTACCTCGATGTACGTAAATCATAACGGGTGCTGCATAAAATACACAAAATTAATGCCAGTTAATAATAATGGGATGAATTAAATGAAACATAATGCCTTTTGTTTCATCAAGACGTAAAACTCTGTTAAGAAGTTTTTTAAAGGACTGAAAAAAATAATGCTTACTATCCAGGAAATCTTTTTAGAATGGTCAAATTACAAATGTGCATATAGACAAGGTGAAAAATTCGTCAACTTATTAAGCAGGGAAATTTCTTATGTGGGAACTTCTTAACAGGGTTTCACCGTATTAGGTAACGTGGTAACTTTTTCTTCTTCTAAATCTATGTACAATTTTTTTTTAAGAAAATCAAGTAAGCCCGTGTCCTCAATGTAGTCACCGAGAGCGAATTTTACTCTGAACGCAATGTACGCTCGGACCAAATGCGAAGATTCTTCAATGCTGTGCAAAAAGTGTGAAAGCTGATCGTAGCGGTTAATTACAACAACGAGCACTTATGTACGCTCCGCATAGTGTTACATTATTCAACTGCCCGCCTGCTGTCGTCACACGCCGAGGCATGCCACTCTGATCAAATAATAGTTCTCGTAGGCTTTAGCAACAGCCCATTGTCGCTTGGGTTCTGACACACTTGGACAAAATTGAACGTTTTTGCCAATTCATCAAAGGCATGCCCGAGTGTAAGTTTGGCTCGTAACGGTCGCTCCATCGCCGAGTTATGTATTGAAATACGATTGTAATTTTTAGTGGCGCAAATTTGTAAAAAGTATTTAATAGTGCTCTTGTCTGGGAGTAGGTTCCAAGAGAACTTCGTATGTATCATGTTAGTATTGTTCGTAATAAAAACTTTTATCGGGCAGTTGCCTACATAACGCTTGGACTATTTTGCAGCAAGTTTGAAAAAACTCCGTTTTTACCCGACTACGGCGAAGCAAAGGAAGGGTTATGATTTCAACACTATGCATGTATGTTAAATTTTGGATGTTCCATTGTAGCATCGCACCTATGGCACCGATTTTGATAAATGAGGTGTCTATCGATTCCTTTTGATAACCCGAGTGCCAAAGGCTATGACACATTTAAGAAAATTCAAGATGGCGACCGTGACAAATTAAATGGCGCCACAGGCAAAATCAGCTCGCCCAAGCATTTCATTCGCGGCTTATTTTTTTTTGGAAGAATGTGTCATTAACATTTTACGATAATTACGCTTTAAGATTAATGAAATGCAGATTAAGCGTGATAATTGTCAACCTACATTTTTGTGTGTAGAAAAAAATTCGCAAATAAAAATAAAGTTACAAAAAACTAAAACCCATCTGCTCAAAAGTTAAAAACAAGTACGAGTATAATCATAAATCCGAAATAACACACTGTGCATTTAAGACACTTTACATACAGGGGAAGAAATCTAACTAAAGTAGGTGTGTATGTAATGAATCTTATGCATTTCAGTTCAGTGCTGTAGAAACTGCATCGTTGTGACACCCCAGGGTGGACAAACGGATGGACTTATCATTTTATTATTAGATTATTGTGTCCCATTGCTGAGAAAAGGCCTCTGTCTGTGCCTTCCATTCGTCACAGTCTTGAGCCAGACTTTGTTAGAATTAAAAAATGACATAACATTTTTCCCCTCTGCCTCCCTTGTGTGTAAAGTGCCTTAAACGGCACGACGTGTGACTACGGCCTTATGATTATACTCGTAAACTAACTGAAGACTTGTTTTTAACTTTTGAGTAGACGGGTTTTAGTTTTCTATAACGTCATTTTATTGAGGAAATTGTTAAACGTGTCCGCAATATGTTTACTTATGAAAAGAAAGTGTACCACAAACAAGGGTAGAACGCCGCTGTCAAGGCATCAGGCATGCTGTATAAATATTATTTTCGAGCCTTCCAGCATCTTTAAAAACGGCTTTTACGGACTGCAGTATCTTAAAACATACCAGGACACGAGTTAAACTTCGACAAATGCTGTTCAGGGGAAACCGAGCACTCCTGACAGCCCTGCTGAAGATCTTCTTGCATACACATCGAGTATTCGCCCGCCATATGCGAGTGAAGAGATTTGGGCGGCTCTTAAACAGCGATGTCTTGAGAGCCGATGAGGGTGATTGAGGTGAGTACGGAACAGCGTCGGAGTGAAAGGGCGGGGGATACGGGAGATCCCCCGAGAAAACCAGCCAAACAACCTCATCGTCCGGCACGATTCCCACATGCAAAAACCCGGTGATCCGGCCGGGTATTGAGCCCGGTTCGCCTTGGTGGGAGGCGAGCGAGATAACCGCTAGGCCACCGCGGCGCCTCGATCAAGTGAGACTTCGAAATTACTGGGGAAGTAAATATAATACAAACGCGCTATAATTCCCACACTTGCATGCATTAAAAAAACAGAAAACAAAAGAAGTATTTCCGGTAATTACACACTTTTGCCTGATAATTTTAATTCAATTTTAAACCATGGGACTTCTTTCCCTCCACCGATGCCAACTTTAATGAACTCTCGTTCGTCAGTGCAGCCTACCCATTGAATTATATGCAGGTAGGAGCAGTTACGTTTTTCAATTGTTGATTTCAAAAGTGCTGTAACAATCGTCAACAACCTATAGAAGCCTGTGCTAAACCTTCCCATACACTTTCGAACAATACAATTACAGGTCACCGCTTATGCGGGAGTCACATGGCCCAGACCAACACAGCACGACATGATAGAAAAAAACATTTATATTTTCGATGTGACTGCTCGAATTTACAGCCCGCGACAGTTTACTGGCGCGACACGAAGAGTAGAATATTTCGGAACCATATAGAATCCACTGATTATGCTAGTTTCAAAGGCGGTGAGCAGATAGAAAATTTGGAATACATGATGGTGACAAAGTGTTATCGCTAACGCACACAAAGGAAAAATTATTATTTTTAAGAGTTAAATACAGTAATTTTCAATTCTTTTTCTTTTAAGCTGCGTATTTGCTATTTCAAGGAAATCTTGCGATGCAATATAATTTTGCAAGGTTGTACACTCTGTGGGCCGTGCCGCCCGAAACGACGAAATAAGAAAAAAAAAAATCATTTATAATCCAAAATTGCTGGTCGGGTGACAGAATATGTCGGCCTTACGTCAGATCTACCTCGTATTTCATTGGCTGTTTAGTTTTAAGTGTCGTGCTTGTCGAGACTATGTCACTCCGGCATATAAGTCCGCTAGGTGCATGCAGCACGACGAGAACACTGTGCGCCAAATCAGAGCACTGCACGTAGCGGCGATGGCACACTTCATGCGCATGGCAAATGTCGCACTTATCGCCCCCGGGCCCTTGAGCCTCAAACGTGAAATTATTTACAAGCCGGCGGACGCCTTAACCACTCATAGTAGGTACGTGAAGTCAAATATTGTTTTATTCTTTCTCTGTAGCCTTATTTTTTGAAACCTCCGTGGTTTATTGTACTGAGATAACGACCATACACTTAATTTCAAATTACTCACAGGCGTGCCATTTTCCGCAATAGGAGAAAGTTAGGGACAGGAAAGTTTAAGCTGCGTAGGTTGGTGGAAATCGAGCGCAATAGTATTTTTTTTCTCGGAAAGTTTTGTGAAGCAGGGGGGATCGACAATATGATAACCAAATGCAAGCAAATTATTACTAATTTTTTAAGTGAAGAATTTTTTCCTCCAGAAAATTGATCCTGTCTTGGATACAGAACACACAAATGTATTTTTAGAGAATAACATTTTTAAGGGCACGTGACATTGATGTCAAATCAAATGGTAGAGATAGCGTTCGATCGTGCTTTAGGTTTCGCGCTTAAACATTCTTTCTGAAATATTTCGAATTTCGAGTATTTTCGAATCGTCCGTGAAATAAAAAAAAAAAAAAAATCATTCATAATGATGGTTTCAATTTGTCTTCTTTTAAAGCTTCACATTACTTCACAGAGTAAACCTTTTTTGTATGTTTTACAGACAAACTATTTGTAAACTATATCCCAATACTTTTCTTGTAACACTGCAAGTGAAATATTGTATCATTGCAACAAAATGTTTCGTGGAAAATACAAAAGTGTTTATGCATACAATTTTTATGATAAACTTCACGTCTACAATACTCGAGTGATAAAATTTCTTTCCTGTTACACATCCCATAGTAACGCGTTGTAACATTTTACACTCTTTAATTGTAACGTTAAAGAATTACATTGGAAATTATTTTCCAAAAATCGTTTCCAATACTACAAAAATTTTTCAGTGCATTTGTAGCAAACGTACAATACACGGCTAGGCACTCCAAGGTTAGTGATGACAGGACCTGCAGCCTGTAGAGACGTCGAAACAATTTGTTGATCGATGATCGATTAGGGGTTCTTCTAATTCGACTTACGCAGAATTTTCTTATGGCTAGTTCGGGCTCGTCTTCACATAAGCGTTACAGCGAGCAGCGGATGGAGGGCGAACTAAAGCTGATTCTCTCTCAATTTATATTTCCTTAAGAATGTTACGTCCACTCTAAATTCTAATCTGTGGGAAACCACTGATTCACGGTGAAATTCAACTGCTCGAATCTGTGACATTGGCTCCACTTGGAATCAGTGGAAAAATTTCGGTGATTGAATTGGTGACGTGAAACTATTTTACTGATAGAACAAGTGACGGCCGACTACTCTGGCGAATTAAATATTGTTTTTATTGAATGTAGCCAAATAATTACTTGAAATAAACATATTCACGACAGTCTGATATTTATATTGAGCAATTCACCGTAATTTAAAAAAGTAAAAAAAAAAAAGTTTGGAGGCGGTCAGGAATGAACTCACTAAACCTTTCGACTTTATACCATTACCTTACCATTTTTTTGCCTTTGTAGTTGTTGAGCTCAAGAGAGACTGACTTGTTAATTAACTCCCAGCGCTTCCCCCCCCCCCCCGTATACAAGTCGACCACCCTACCCCTGAGCTATGGCGGTAGGGCTCCAGCTGCGCTACCACGCCAAGTGAAAATAATCAGAGGAAAATATACGTGTCATAGTTTCGCCGCGAAAAAGTAAAGCTTTAAATTGTATGCACCTACTTTTCGTTTTTGGTTGGATCGGAGCCGTTAGGATTGTTAAAACTAATAGTATATATAAGTGTACTCTCTTCATCACATTATATGCAGTTTAAACTTTCAAACAGAGTGCTGCGAGAATTACACGAAAATGAAATGAAAGACCTAAAAAATAAAACGGAATGAAAGGGTTGTGTGTTCCTATTACCTCATAAAATGGCATTTTGAAAGACGAAACATATTTCAGAAATTATTTTGTATTCTTTTTATTAGTTTATTCGTTGTTATTTCCCTTGATACGCGTGTAGCGGCCATTTTTACAAGCTGTTTAACTGCTCCATCACCATCAGTCAAGAATAAACCACTGAGAAAACAGTGGGAACAATGACTGCTGAATCAGCGGGGAAATGTCGTTGAATCAATAAGTGAAGGAAATATGACATTTTTTTCCCACTGATTAATAAGTTAAATTCGCCGAAGTGACCGTTGAATCAGTCGGATAGGTTTGACTGGTTGAAAGAGTGAAGTCGTCACTGATTAAGACTTTATAGAGTGTCCACTGCTGGTCTGTCGTTTGTATCGTGCGACACGTGTGAGATGCAGACGTATAGTGATGTTGCGTGGCGTATCCGGAGGAATCTCGTTGACGTCGGTACATAGATCACGTTAAGCTTGGTTCACAACTGGAAGCACGACAGTAGCCATAGAACATAGGGCGCATGCACGAGAACTGAGCGCCATGATTTATAACCTACTGGTTCACAACTGCGCATAGCATGTCGTATGCACGAGAATTCCCGACATAGTACACGAAATAAATGGATATATCTAATTTCTTGCGCAGCATTGGGTAAACGGCCAATCAGAGCAAAGTAAAAAGTTTCCTGCCGAGTTGTTTGTTTAAAATGGAGGAACATAGTTTATACAGCAGAAACGAAGAACTGTCGCGAGATAATAATTTAGATGAGATATTTTTAAATATTAAGCACATTTTAATAATCGCACAAGCAATTTGTTACTGGAAATCCAATGTATGCGTGTAAAGACAACAAACCATCAAAGGCTATTCACGATAAAGTGAGCACTTTTGAAATCAACCTTAGAAAAATGTCACTGCTACTACCTGCATAAATTTTAACAGACCCACTGAGTGACAGCCGATAAGTAAAGTTGGTAACGATCGATTGAAAGTAGTTCCATATCTTAACGTCTAATAAAAAGTGTAAGTTAAACATCTGTGATAACTTAAATGATTCCTTTCGCTTTCTGTTTTTTTTTAATTCATAGAAGTGTAAAAATGACCATATTGTAAAGTATTTACTTTTATAATAATTTAACAATTTCACTTGACCGACACATGAATAAAGTAATGAGGCCCGTGGCAGCGTTAATTTTACATATGGCGCAAAAATACATAACGCGCAAATAAGGCTTTAAAAAGTGCTCATTTTACCTCAAACAGTTTACAGAACATTATTTACCAACACTGCCAACTGACGGCAGATTTCTCGCAAAATGTCATCGGTAAAAAATAATAATACATATGTATTCAATTGTGAATGAATTTTGCAGAAGGATTCTGATCGTGTGTGTGTTTTCTACTGCAATATCGCATGCTCCGTGCGCGTATGTTGTTTGATTTTAACGCTGCCCGCAAGTTCAAGCATTTGAGCACACGTCCAGCGAGTTTCGTTGGTGATCATGCAGGACATGTTATCTGGAGATATGCTGGAAGCCACTGCAGACGTGACCCGAGGCTAAAGACTTTTATAAAGCAGCCTGGGCGAGGACTCCTCGAGTCGTTTCATCCAGCTGCAATCGTATCAGCTGTGATTGTGGTAGTGCTGTGCTGCCTTGATTAGCGTCCGGCGGAAGCAAGTAGAATATTTTTATATAGTCTATATACGCTAAAGTGAGCACTTTTGAAAACCCTGCTAAAGATTTCGTATTCTTCCGCCTTATGTAAAATTAACATTGCCATAGGCCCTATAACTTTATTCATGCGTCGGTCAAGTAAAATTTAAAATTATTAGGAAAGTAAATATCATACAAATCTGCTCATTTTTACGCTTCGATGCATAAAAAAAAAAAAAAAAACAGAACGCGAAAGTAATAATTTAAGTTATCACACATGGTTATCCAACACTTTTTATTCGTCGTTAAAATGTGGAACTATTTTTCATCCGTCGTTACCATCTTCACTGGGCAAATGGCACTTACTACACCTATTAAAATATATGCATTCAGGGACAGTGACATTTCTAAGGTTCATTTCTAAAGTGCTCACTTTATCGTGAACAGCCCTTATCACTTTGCATAAGTTACATCCGACCTAAAATGTCAGCGTGTCATTGTGTAAATAAGATAGGTCCGATAGCAATAGAATGGGAAAGATTAGGATCATAATTTTTTGGTTGAGAAACCAGCGAGCAAAAAAACTGTTCACCGTTTAGCACTTTTGAAATAAACCTTTGTAAAATGCGGTGGTGTGGTGGTCAGACTGCTTGCCTCCCACCAAGGCGAACCGGGTTCGATTCCCGGTGGGGTCGCCCCCCGGATTTTTGCGTGTGGGAATCCTGCCGGACGATGCCGCTGGTGGTGAGTTTTCTCGGGGATCTCCCGTATCACCCGCTCCTTGCATTCCGGCGATGCTCCATACTCACCTCGCTTCAACCCCCATCGGTTCTCAAGACCTCGACGTTAAGCGCCGCCCCAGCCTTATTACTCCACTCCCTACCTGCCCCTACCTGACTGGAAGTTGGTAACGATGTAAGGAAAATAGTTCCACGCCTTGCCGTTTAATTAAAATTGTTGCGAAAACATTCGAGTATATTAAAATTATTTATTCCTATTTCCGTTTCTTAAAATACATATAAATATAAGAATTAACAAATTTGTAAACTATTTACTTGATTAAACAGTTCCATTTCGCCGACGCATAAATAATGTGAACAGATCTACAGAAATGTAAATTTTATATGCGGCGGAAGAATACATAATGTGAATATCAGTAAATCTTGAACATGGCTTTCAAAAGGGCTCAGTTTACCGGGAACCACCTATATAAAGTAACACCTACATGTCAATGACAGAATTTTACGTGGGAAAGTTTCCAGTCTTGAGAGTGAATGCAAACTGGCTTAGCCATGGCATGTTCCCTAACCATGGTAAAATTAACGGTCATGCTTATGTGTTGTCCTATTCGCTTTATTTTCGCAACACAACTTCAAGTCTTAGAACTATCTTTTTATTAAATCATTACAAATTTAACTGGGAGCCTTCATGCACCGTGTGTACTGTAGCATATGTGTTAGTTTTGGACAGTAAGTAAGTAGGTAAAATAATCATCAACCCCTTCTAATCTGCATTGCTCTTTGGCTCTTCTAGTATCGAAATGTAATTTTCCCTTTATTTTGTTTATTTATTTAAACTGAGATTTCGTGTCTTTAAATCCATTTTTATTTATCTTTCTCTCTCACTGCTAAGAGAATTATGATAAAAGAATAGCTATTTACCTAATATGATACGTATATAAAAGTTTTAAATTTATATTGAAATATTTAACATATGAGGATAAAATTAATAACACTAGGTTCGACATTTCGGTGGCTATGGGCAGTAACTATTTTCAATGGTTGAGTTGAAAAATGATTTATTTACCGTTAAAGGCTGTTCACGATAACGTGAGCACTTTTGAAATCAACCATAGAAAAAAGTCACTGCCCTGACCTGCATATATTTTAACGGGCGCAATGAGTGGCATGTGTCCAGTAAAGTTGGTAACAATGGGGTGGAAAGTATCCATGTATTAACGTCGAACAAAAAGTTTTACGATAACCGTTTGTAAAAACTTAAATTATTTCTCTCGCTTTCTATATTTTTTAATTGTATTTTGTAGTAAAGAGCTTTTTAACGTCCCCCAGTTTTAAACATTAAAGCTTAGCAGGGAGCGCCTTATAGACTAACATATAACGTAGCGTAAATGAGCGCCCGTGCCTCACGCGGGATTCGAACCCAGAGCCTTCTACACGCCAGATCGGAGGCGCACCAACCGAATGCGCCACAGGAGTTCTGCTGTATTTTTTAATGCATCGAAGTATAAATAATGAGCAGATTTGTACAGTATTAACTTTTATAACAATTTCACAGTATCACTTGACCGAAGCACGAATACAGTGATGAGGCCAATGGCAGTGTTAATTTTACACAAGGAGGAAGAACACACAACGTGTATACAAGTAGGTCTTAAGCAGGGCTTTCAGAAGTGCGCATTTTACCGTGAACAGCCTACATCAGCGAGCGACGTAAGGGCGAGGTTGTCGCGGCAGCAGCGCGACTCGCTGTCTGACCTGGATTTCCTGGGGACACGCACACGGTGGGCGTGTTGCGCTGTTTCGCCACCCGGCGCGCCACTGAGGCGGGCTGCCTCACTTCCTAACACATTATGAATATTTAGCGACCAACCGGTCGGCGCGGTGTGTCTCCTCAGTTGCCAGCACTGCTTTCTTGCTCCGCTCGCGGCGGTCAAATTACATTCCGCCTACTCATTCTTGACAGCACTGTCCACTTCAGTATTTCCTGTGAACTCGTTGCCTAACGTCACCAAAAATGTCACAACCACGGAGTCAAACATTTATAGGCTGTTAAATTGAGCACTTGTGAAACCAGAATTCGAGAAATGTCACTGCTCCTACCTGCAAGTATTTTTAACGGGTACACTGGCTTGTATGTGGTCACTCTCTAGAATGTTTTCTTTACAGTTATTTCACTTTTGTATTTTTAAGTATTGTGTGGTGGTACAGCTGCAAACAGAGTAATCTGGACGAGGCCGACAGCTCTCTCTCTCTCTCTCGCTCTCTCTCCCTCTCTCTCTCTCTCTGTTTCTAGAGAGAGATGATGTGTTGATGTCGACATCTGTGTGTGAAGGAGGTGTTGATGTCGACATTTGTGTGTGGAGGATGTGTTGATGTCGACAGTTGTGTGTGGAGAGCTGATGTGGTGATTTCCACAGCTGTGTGTGTGTGTGTGTGGCGAGAGCTGATGTGTTGATGTGTTGATGTTGACAGCTGTGGATGGACAGCTGATATGTTGATGTCAACAGCTGTGCGTGGAGAGCTTCTGTGTTTATGTCAACAGCTGTGTGTGGAGAGTTGATGGGTTGATGTCGACAGCTTTGTGTGGAGAGCTTATGTGTTGTTTGCTGTGCGACAGCTGATGGTGGTTGTGGCGGCGGCAGCGGCAGTGACCGGCCAGGCGGGCTACTCCGGCATCCAGGCGTTCGGGCCGTTCGCCGGCGCGCTCACCGGGCAGGGGGTGGCGCCGCAGCAGCAGGGCGGCGAGCTGCCGCCCGGCCTGGCGCACCTGCAGCTGCAGCTCAGCAACCTCCTGCAGCAACAACAGCAGCAACAGCAGCAGTTACAGCCGCAGCTGCCGGGCGCCGGCTACTTCCAGCCAGCGGCGCAGGCGCAGTCCTTCACGGCTAACTACCCCTCCGGCGCCACGACGCACTTCCCCTCCGGCCAGTCCTTCAGGGCGAACTACCCCTCCGGCGCCACGACGCACTTCCCCTCCGCGCAGTCCTTCAGGGCGAACTACCCCTCCGGCGCCACGACGCACTTCCCCTCCTCCACCACGCCGCAGTTCTCCTCCGGCGCTAACAACTTCGCTGCGACAGCCGCCCGTGCGCAGGCGGTGCCGCTGCCCGCTAAGCAGACGTCTGCCGCCCCCGCCGCCACCACCGGCCTGCTGGGCGTCGCCTTCTCGCCCGCCAACACCGCCTCGCAGCTCAGGTTCAGCGGCTTCGGCGCCAACTACTCCTACTAGCCGCACCAGTCCCGCGCCGCCGCCTTATTTAAACCTGTCCTCCACACTAAATCTTGTTCTCTTTGTACATATATGTCTTTCATCTTTTTTTATACTCATAGTCTCGTCACAATGCAGACGTGCAGGTAATTACGTTTGTATTGTGCTGAGAAAATTTGTTTGTTATTGCAAAATGAAATAAATGCAACTGTTTTACAAAAATGTTTTTTTTTTTTTAATGTTAATTAGGTGTCATTTACAGCGTATTTCTGATTACATCTGTCCCGTTTGATAGTTGGATAAATCCAGGTTCCCAGTTGAAAACTTGATTTCAATATCTTAATTATATACTCGCACATCAGTTACCAACTGAAACTGTTTCATGGTTAATTAAGCGCATCTGCAACCAAAATCTAAAAAAGTCCCAGCTGACATCTGCGTGTACTGTATTATAATGTAAACATTACTATTTTACTAATAGTAATGCTGGCGGAGTGTTGTTGAAAGTAGCGCCACACTTAAGTGGTTCATTATAATTACAATACTTCATACAATGGTGCCTGGAAATTGGCTACGTATGGTTTTGTGCAGTTTGTTGTTGTTTAATGTAAAAAAAAATTACATCAAATTTTGTCTAACAATTTCTCGTTGTCACTCGTAGAAACACGTGAAAAAAATAGTCACTAATTCCTTGGCAATATTATTTTACATATATCAACTCAACACAAAATTGGCTGAAACAAGATCCTAAGCTCTGCTTTCCGAAGTGCCCGTTTGATTATAGCCCGCAAAACCTAGTAGGTTAGTCTTGATTTCAATAACTATGTGTTTGTGTGACTACTATTCCACGCATATAATCAAGTTATCATAAAGTGAAGAAACAGTTCTTTATCCTCATGATTACAGTACGTATAGGACACAAATATAATTATCCAAAAGAAATAGGAAATCGCTCATTCTCTTGCAGTTTAAATACTAATGCGATGTCAAACATTTTGAAATATAAGAAAACGTTTAAAAGTATATTTCTGCTAGATATTTTGAGGATTTCTAGGGTGTTGTAAATTCGAAACATTATAATTAACATTGGGTTTATAAATAAATTCACTGCTGTATCCAGAAAAACTGTTTTGCCTGTAGGGTACCAGCAGGAAAATGTCCTTTTAATCTATCTTTGTTACTCGCTCCTGCACTCACCGAATGCTGGAAGAATGGCGCGACGGCTATTGTTATAGCAGAGTTGTTGTTACTTCCGACTATTCTGAAACCCTGCTGAAGTTCTGTTTTCAGGCTATTACTCCGTCTCATGTAAACAAAGTTTAAGTCTAGAAAAATTTCACCAATGGGACGACGTAACACAATTATGCGCACTTACTTTGATAATATTCTGCTTGAGAAGTATTTATTAAAGGCTGTTCACGATAAAGTGAGCACTTTTGAAATGAACCTTAGAAAAAAAAAATCGCTTCTCATGCCTGCAATTACTTCCCACGGGCGCACTGAGTGACATTCGCCCAGCAAAGTTGGTAACGATGGATGGAAAGTAGTTACAAATCTTAACGCCAAATAAAAAGGGTTAGGTAACCATCTATGATAGCTTAAATTTTTTTTTTTTTAATGCATCTATTTTTTTTAATGAGCATATTTGTAAAGTATTTACTTTCTTAATAATTTCACAGTTTCAGTTGACCGGCGAATGGATAAAGTGATGAGATCCATGGCAATGTTGATTTTACATCAGGCGGAAGAATACACAACGTGTATACAAGTAGATCTTAAGGAGGGCTTTCAAAAGTGCTCATTTTAACGTGAGCAGCCTATATCTTCGAGGCATTCACAGAGCACTAGATTGTCAGTGTAAACAAATTTTCGGCTTCGCCTTCAACGATAAATCCCAAACAGTACGTCGTCGAACGTTTTCAAAATCTGGCAATGAGTCTTTTAACATATCTGAATTTTCAATCAGTATCCTCTTCACCTTCGTGGGTTGTCCATAAGGAACCCAAGCAACCATTTCTGGCCATATCGTGTTTTCATCTTGTCAGTGCTGAATCCAAGGCGCTACCGAGTGGAATCACATATTGTGGACTAATCTCCGACTAGTTCGTTAGTATTATATTGGCTGGCAGCGATACAGTTCCAGGCGCGAAGGAAATACCAATTATTTTGCAGGTAATCTCTCACCGATGTAGCCAGAAACAAACATGTAGCTTCAGTACCGTAAGCTTATTAATTTGTGGTACACATTGTTTACAGTAAGCGTTCAAATATGTCCACGACCATCGTCAGTGCAGTGCCACATCAGTATATTATTGACGTATGCAGGTAGTATTGCATAAGTGGTATAGGCACTATGTTGTAAGCTTTGCGTGTATTTTGCACGAAAACGGCGGCTCCTAGGCATTAGCATCAAGAGGGCCATTTTTGTTCAATAGGTTATACTGCTCAATTAATTAGCATTAAATGTTCACAAATCCTGACAGTAGAAATTTTGTCTGCAATAATAGGATCGCCACCTAATAACACGAGATTTCTCTTAGATTGAAGATCGCAAACTACGTCCGAAAAAAAAAAACTAATTTCGTTTTTGATATTGCGCAAAATTAGAGTTAAAAACGTGATTTTCAAGGGCCTGTATCTTTCTTGATATTTAGTTAAGTAAAAAGTGGTCCATGAATTTCTGACTTTATTTTGCATAAGAAATCGCCTCACAAAGTACGTCGGCCGAATTCCACTCCACCATGGAAATACATGCAACCCTACATTACCAATACTCTTATTTGTGTGTGTTGTTAAAAATAAAATGCAATCACTTCTTGCAGCCTTTACCACTCAATCGCTGATCCCCCATTGTTCACGTAGTTTGACACACGTGTACTAACAAACTACCAGTAGCGGCGGAAACGTGCGTCGAGTTTATTGTCCTGCGTGCAGGCACTCTCCGCACGCCGCGCTAGTTCCGTTCGCCTTCGAGATATGCAATTTGTTGTGCACGCAGGTACGTAAAGTTGCGGACTCCTGGCGCTGTCTTGTTGACTTCAATATCAACTTTATAATACTAGATGAAGTTTCCAAACATTTTGCTACTTGGATTTCTTGTTTATATTAGCATTGTTGTGGGAGAGGCACGATCACACAGCTTGGGTGTTTATGGGTTTTTCAAATGTAGATTATTCCTTTTAATATTTTCATTATAAGGTAGTTATTTATTTTTGATATTTATGTTGGCAATAAGGTATTTTTTCCCCCACGTCATTGATATTTTTCCAACTGTTTGAGCAATTACACCACTTTACAAGCCGATTGCAAGATACAAAGTAATCGCATACACTCTTTTCATATAGCAGTGTTCTCATTTTGATTAATTAATTTCGTAGAAGAGAATTTTATCACTAAGGTAACCATTTTAATCGAAGATTTGTGTAGTAGCGGCCTTAGGCGAGGGTTTAGTAACTGTATATTTTAGTATACAGTTCTGTGTTCTGTATTTCTCAATGATTCACTGCACTAACAAGAACAAAGTTCTCATTTATTACTGCTCAATTTCTCTATGTTAAGAGCCGCCCAAATCTCTTCACTCACTCTTCGCATTTATTAATTTCGAAGCACGGCGCTTTAGCCGTCGGGCCTAGCGTTAGCTCAGTGCGACACCTTAGAAATAACTGTCTAGAATATATTACGATTATCAGTTGTATATGCGATAAACTCTTTAATATATGGATAAGAACTATTTAGAATTGTTTCGGATAAGATATCATCTAGGAGTAAACACATAATAGTATAAGAAAGTCTGAACGTCTATTACTGCACGACGTCTCATAACTGTTATTCCGAGAAGCTATCAACTGCGCAGTGAGTAGTTGATAGCTTCTCGGAATGGCAATTGTGACTGCGTTAATGTGATCTTGTTTCTCTGCCGTGCGCGGAGTTCTTGAAAACTGTGACGGCTTCTGTGACATTTCACTCAACGCCTGTGGTAAATAATCAAGACATTTGTTTGCAAAACTTCAGGCACGGAAACTTGTTGTACGGAATCCGCCAAGGTTACGCTGGTAACTGGGCCATGTTTCAAGTACCAACTTTGCCTCACTAACAACTGTCTCGCGCAGACATGAAAATCCTCCTCGTTTGCAAAACTAAGACTGACTAGAGTATGGCCTCTTGGGTTTCGTATTTCACTGCACCTTCGCGCATCTGATGCAGTGTTTTACAAATGTGTTCACGTGCACACACACACACACACACACACACACTCTCTCTCTCTCTCTCTCTCTCTCTCTCTCTCTCTCTCTCTCGATAATAGCCTGACTTCGTCAAGACTGTGAACTATTTTACTCGATTTGATACCAACTTAACTAAAGGCTGTTCAAGGTTAAGCACTTTGAAATGAACCTTTGAGAAATGTAACTGCCTATAGCTTCATATATTTTAACTGGCACGCTGATTGAAAGGCGGCAAGCAAAGTTGGTAACGACTCAGAGAAATTCTTCCCATGCGTCTTAACGTCGAATCAAATGTGTTTGTTTAATATTTGCAAACACTTAGAATTCTTTATTCTGCATTTAGTTTTTTAAAAGCGTAAAAATGTACGAACTCGTGAATATTTTCTTTGATAATATTTTAGCAGTTTCACTTGACCGACGCATGAATAAAGTGATCTGGGTATCGGCAATGTCAATTTCACCACAATGTGCATGCAATCAGATCTTAAGCAGTGCTTTCAAAATTGCTCAGTTTACATGGAAGTGCGTGCTCTGGCATATACTTAGTTATGGGCAGTTATATTTTTCAAAGCTTGATTTCAAGAGTGCTCACTTTACCCTAAAAATGTCTAATTATAAGTTTCAAAGTCAAGCGTTTGGATGTCTTATGACTAGTTCAATGTAAATGAGAGACTATTCTGCTTCATAAAATCTATTTGTGTAGTAGACATGATAATGCTGCTGTTCAAAGTGATGGTATTGCTTCTTAGTTGAAAATCCACGCTGAACCAACTGTGGTTACAGTACAAATATTGCGATGTAGTCTGTTTCACATGAGACGAAATGTAATATTACACATTGTGTGACATTGTTTACGATTTCTCATTATACAAACTGCGATTTGTTCACTCAGTACCTGACATGTATAAAAAATTATTGTTATACAAATATTCTATGAAATTAGATGTTTTTATGAGAAGTCGCAAACATCGTTATCTGAATCGTCAGAGTTAGAGTTTCACGTGCCAAGCCGATCAACACTTCTTGCAGCGGCTTTGGATGGCACAGACGGCACGGCATGGATCCGACATACCCACCACTCTCGTATATTTTGCACACCGGCTTCGCATTTCGTAGTGCAATAAACCCATCTTGTGTTCTGCTCGCGTCTCTGTGATTCTGGATATCAGCAACGCTATAGGAAATTTTTCAAATTAATAATTGAAGGTTTTAAGTCCGCACTGAGAGAAAATCGAACAAAATATTTATTTCTAGAGGTGAAATATATACTTGGTTGCCCTAACGAAAAATACTGCAGAGTAAACAAAATTTGAAAGAAAAAATATTACTTTGCTCATCTAGCAAAATATATTTTTTGTATAAAACAAAATCTCTGTGTTGGGCCAAAAACAATTAGACTGCCAACTAACTATTTTATTGAATCAACTGTATATATTTGTTTGGCCGCTCTTTTGACAGCCTTCGTTCGAAAATACAGCTCAAGAGTTTGTTTGCATATTTTTTGTGACAATTAGGATAGTAACCGTATTTGCTAATGCATCTATTGATGCTTAACAATCGCATAAACACATTAATAAAACAATGCAACAAGAAACTGACAAGTAAAGCTGTAAAACTTGAAATATTTATTTCCACACTTTGCCTAATATTTGCAGTGTATTTACGCAAAAGCTTTCTGCTGTTCTCGTTTGTCACGTGAGCTGAGATTATTAAGGCGTAGTGCTCGGACGCAGGTGTTATAGGTTCGAAACTCGGCCAAACTTATAAAGTTTATTTTATATCGGCCCAAACTGTTTAATGCACGTGGAGCCAAACAAATCTTCAGTTACGCCGACCAAATCGCACAGCTTGGGGCAACTAAATGAGAACAACAAAATAATTTGGTTTCAGCAACGAAATATTTAATTTCCCCTATACAGACAAGTAATTTGGTTGCACCAAACAAATATTGTTTGATTCGACAAAACATTTTTTCTCAGTGCGTTGATGCCTTCTAAGGAATTCCTGTGGCTTGGTCTCTATGGTGTGACGCTTTTGCGGCAAGGAGGTCGAACTGGCGACTGTTCGAGATCAAATATCAGCAAGATATCCGAGCCACTGAGTCGATGTTCAAATTTTTCGGAGTCCAATATTGATACCGATATTACGAGGTCTCGTCGTGGAGTGGGGAGATCTGGGCGGCTAGCAATGCTCCGCTCTACCCCTTCGTTTACGCGTCATGATTTCGGATTCATAGCAATTACTAGCGACCTGAAAAATTCGCGAGTTCTATGACCTGCAGGCTAGACTCTATGGTCTTATGTACACACATGCAGATATCAACAGCCCATTGGTTGTCTGCTGTCACAGTGGAAGGCGACGATTGGACCAGCGTACTCAAACACCGTGTACACCACCAACCGCTAAAGTTGTATAAATAAACGTGTTTTGCATTCTATCTTGACCCAAAATAAACCCGCGAATTCTTTAGGTGTCGAGTAATTATTGACAATGTACGGTTACAGAAAATTTATTTTTTACGAGTTGTTTAGTATTTTTGTGCTGAAATTTAATTGTATGTTATCTGCAAACTGTAAAATGTCGAGATCGTATTAATATTTTATAAGTAAGTTCTCGCCTCTTTGTAAGCAGGAAATAACACAGTGCAAATTAGATACAAAAATATTAAGCAACTAATAAATTGTAGATTTTCTGTAATCAAACATTTTCGATAACTGCTCTGAAAATGAAATTATGCCACGGAAACGAAAAAATTCTACTAAAGGGGTGAAGCAGGGCCTTAACATCGAGACCTTGAGATGAGGGTGAACTGAGGCGAGTATGGAGCATTGCCGGAATACAATGGCGGGGAAAACGGGAGATCCCAGAGAAAACCCGCCGACCTGCGGCGTCGTCCGGACAGATTCCTACGTGCGAGAATCCGGGAGCGGCTCCGCCTGGATTCGAACCTTGCTCGCCTGGGTGGGGGGCAAGTAGTCTAACCACTACACCACCGAGGTCCCGGCCTCGTCGTTTTTAGCCTTCACTGAGAGAAAATTGAACAAAATATGGTTTTGTATAGGGCCAAATATACAAACAAAATATATTGTTGAGCAAACAAAATTTGAAAAGCAACAAAATTACGTCTAACAAAATATATGTTTCAATAAACAAACTCTGTGTTTGGCCACAAAAAATTAGACTGTGAACTAAATATTTTGTTGAATCAACTGTATATATTTGTTTGGTCACTCATTTGACTGCCTTCGTTCGAAAATACAGATCGAGAGTTTGTTTGTATTTTTGTGACAATTAGGATAATAACTGTGTTTGTTACTTCATCTATTGATGCTTAACAATCGTATAATTACATTAATAAAACAACGCAATATTGGGCAACGTTTTCAAACGTTGCCCAATATTTGCAATGTATTTATTTTGAAAGCTTTCCGGCATTATTATTTGCCACATTAGCTGAGATTTCTAAGGCGCAGCGTTCGGCCGTACTTGTAAAATTCTTTTATATCAGCCCAAAGTGTTTAAATGTACGTTGTAACCAAACACATATTTTGTTGCGCCAACAAATCTTACAGATTGGGGCAATCAAATAAGAACAACAAAATATTTTGGTTTCAGCAACAAAATATTTCATTGCCCCTAAACAAAAAAAAAATAATTCTGTTGCACCAAACAAATGTTGATTTATTCAACAACACATTTCTTTCTCAGTGTTCGAGTGTAACCTGGGGGATAAGGACCCCCGACTGTCAGGTGTTTTGCGTGATTTTGTGCATCCTAGGACTGAAAGGATTATCCCGTATCCCAGACTTATTTGGAAGTATTCTGGGTTATTAATAAACAGAGTGTCAGTAATTTACCACTACTTCCGCGACCACGTGTACGTTTTCACTGATTCTCGAACCCAGTGGCCCCAGGAAGTTGCAATCTACGCCGTCAGATGGAATTCGTCAACAGCGCGTTGGGATTACGCTGGATTTACAACGCTACGACAAGCTCGTTCCGACAGTCTGACACGACGTTTAGGTCCTGCCATTTTCGTCACCAACGTTAGTTCAGTGTTTACAATACCTCGACAATTTCCATCCGACAAGTGTTGCGTGGCTTTCGGAAAAATCCTAGAATGGCCAGTAACGTGATATGTATTGCAAAGAAATCACACATCGTTGTACACTATTTTGTTTTGATAAAATTTGTAAACAAAGCATTTTTGTATGTTGGAGGAGTTATTGTCCACGAATATTTATGTACGTCAATTTAAAAACTTTCTGTTACAAGATAAGCACGATTTACATACAAAAAAGTTTTTGTGCGAAATTTTACGCAGTAGGGAAATCCGCAAGAAATTTTGTGTTGTAAGGTTATGTTTTTATTTTTTTCCTGCTACAAAGCGAGTCAACCGGTCTGACGCCCAACGAAAGTAGAAATCATTTTGCCGTGCTGTCGTGTCTACGATTTTGTCGGGGTGACCGTGCTCCTGATTGGCTGATGAAAAATTCTTATCGGTGTCGGGGCTGTTTTGTCGGACTGTCGGCTTAATGTGTAAAACCAGATGCTGACGAACTTCTTTTGTGAGCAAGAAGGTGATTTGCCATCTTGTATTCAAGTCCCATGTACATACTGTACACACAGTAGTCCCATGTACATACTGTACACGCAGTAGTCCCATGTACATACTGTACACACAGTAGTCCCATGTACATACTGTACACGCAGTAGTCCCATGTACATACTGTACACACGGTAGTCCCATGTACATACTGTATACACGGTAGTCCCATGTACATACTGTACACACGGTAGTCCCATGTACATACTGTACACACAGTAGTCCCATGTACATACTGTACACACAGTAGTCCCATGTACATACTGTACACACAGTAGTCCCATGTACGTACTGTACACACAGTAGTCCCATGTACATACTGTACACACAGTAGTCCCATGTACATACTGTACACACAGTAGTCCCATGTACATACTGTACACACAGTAGTCCCATGTACATACTGTACACGCAGTAGTCCCATGTACATACTGTACACACAGTAGTCCCATGTACATACTGTACATACAGCAGTCCCATGTACATACTGTACACACAGTAGTACTACTCGAATGTTGCAGAACGCCAGTCAGTCATTGCCACCACAGCACGTAGCGGTTTTACGAACCTCACAAATCACTTACGCAGAATTATTAACAATAGCAGCATAAATAAATGTACGGGAACTACATAAACTTACAAAACGCGAATCTAAACAAACGACTTGCACGAGAAGGTGAACGAAAAATAGAACAGTCTCTACATTATTCTAGCATGCATGCCACTTGCAAACAAGTTAGCCAGTCACATGAAGCAAGTTGACTTGAACAAGAAAAGTGTACACCTTTTTGTACAAGAAAGTGAACAGTGCGTAACAGACGTAAAGTATCTTTATTTTTTTTCAGTGTATGTTTGTGTTGTCCCTTTAAAGCTAATTAAATCAAAAATTAAAATCTAACTCAATTATGACACTATAGTTGCAAGTAATATTTTGCTGTTGTTTATGTTCAGAGAAAATATTGGCTAATGTATGATACTGACTTGCACATTATATTTCATTGGCGTCAGATGTGTGCGAGTTTGTCGGAAGTGTCGCATGTGGCAAATATGAAAAAGTTAGTAGCCCTACTTGACAGATAAATCATAATTTAAAATTGCCATTAAACAAATTATTAAATTTCTTTATAACAATTGAAAGCATGTAAACATTGTAAGAATAATGGCAGGCAAACCAGTATATGTAACACACAGAAAACAATTCGTAGTTATTGTTTTTTAAAGAAGTTGATTTATATTTTCATTTTCACATTTTTCTCGAAATTTCTGTGTACAGTATCGATAAGGGAAAATTTGAAGGCCACCGCGAGATCGCGGTAAAGATTGATATCAATGTCACACATGTCCAATTTGGCCACTGTCAGATGTCGCTGATTGTGCTCCTCGCTCTGCTGGTATTAATAAGTAAACTTATTCAACACCGTCATATGTTTACGTATTTAAAACATCTGTGGACTCATTATTTGATTTAGTAAAGCAGTGAAACATTTATTTTGGATAAAGTTGAACCACTCCCAAATATCAACACAATCTCGTCAAGAAATACCCCTTGTAAATTAAAACGAGTATTGGATTGAAGATCGTATATTTTTAATACTTAATGTTTTAAGTGTAAAAATGTTTTTGAATTGTCACGTGATAATAAATATAACCTAAAACATATATTTTTATATTCATAAATTTCCCAGAATATCTTCACATAATTGTCTGGTCAGTGTGTAGACTTACGGTCTATTAAAACATAACAGGACACTGAATTTTGTCAATTTTAATTCATGCTGTTTCTGTTCTGCTATAATCTACAACATATGATATTATTTTACCTGAAACAGTATCTTTACGTCTAAAAAAGTAACCACTTTGACTACTAATAAAATAATTTTTAATTTCCTTCTGAACATTTAAATCTAAATATAATCTGTTGCTACAGGTATCACCTATTACAGTTCCTGCCAGCGTAGGCCTATATTAAAATTCACCAAAACGATACATTCATATTTATGATTCATAGTTTAGGTACCTATATATTTACAGGTATTATGATATTACACATGAAAAGTTTTTTCTTTATAAATTTCTGCATAACTGCAGGTAAATTGACGAAAGTAGTAGTTTTTACGCAATAAAGTAAAAATAACCTTTGACTGTTGTAAATGCTGATATGCTAGTATTAGGAGACGAAAATAACTGAGTGCTAAATGAACTCGGTTCTCTAACAAATATGTTTCATACCGTGTTCATTTAAGATTGAAGATTTGTCTTGTGGCGACAGCAGCTCTCGCAGATAGTTCACACTGCTGTGGAGTTGCTTATTTATACTAGAATTGTAGGCCGGAATTTAAAATTAAACTACTTAAGTGAACGTTCAGATCGTGCCCCCCCGGCGAATAAAAGAAGTGAGTGACCCAGATGCGTGACTCTATTCATGCTTGGCCTTGGCTTTGCCGCTTATCTGTTCTGACCTCCTGTTATTTCCAGTGAAAGTATACGGTGCTCGATGTAAAGGAGCCCTGGGGGGGGGGGGGACCAATTACTGCTCTAGATAGAACACGATAAACATGCACAATCTCCCTCCAGCGCCTTGTTTAAAACCTGAGTTGGCCAAATAGAGCCGCCACTTTGGTTCACACAGATTTCGCAACCATGTTGACACTATTTTTACGTTCCAGTACCCCGTGTAATTATATATATATATATATATATTTTTTTTAAAGGAAAAGAGCAGTTTATATAACACGACACTTGACGCACACAGTTTAACTGGATTTGGCACTGCAAATTCAGTACTGCGAATGCAAGCAAAGTTTTCGCTGCAAATTGGTCGCTACGAACGGAATACAACTGAAGTTTCCATTGCAAAATGACGTTATGCGAAGATTTTGTTGAACACGCACTTACGACTTGTGCTCATAAGTGATTCACAAGGGCGATGCACGTATTCGCTGCAGCTGGACCATCGCACTATTGCAGTGTATTCTATATGGGACAATGAGTATCAGGATGCCGCGCGCGCAGTTGAACGTAGATTGGCGAAGAATGCAAGTGCTGCAACTTTCATCAAATCGCTTCTCCGAAGTAGCTGTGGCAGCAGCTTCGCTGTCTTGACACGAGGAACAATACTTTGCGTTTTAACGAATACAGAGTCGCTTTGTTTTATTGCCGCCATCTCACCGTTTCCTGTTCTCGTGAAACGCACGCTTTAGATTGAACAGGTAAGGCGTACTAACAATGGGGAAGGGGGAGGGGGGGGGGGTGGTGGATTGGAATAACATGCACCTGTAGTGAAAATAGAGTTTCATGTGTGAAGAAAAGTACGCGTGTGTCATCGTGTTTCATTGCTCGCTCCAGGTATGCGGCGAGGCAGGTTATTAGTTAGAAATTCCAGTATGGACATCGAGCATCGTCTGTAGATAAAAACAATATTAAGGCCAGGCTTCGCCATGTATGGGCGTATAGGGAATTAAATGCTGAATTCGGACAAGGATCTCACAGTGGCTTTTTGTGGTAGTATTTTCAACTAAAGATTTTTTTCTAGAGATTGAATGCATCAAGATCTGTAAACTGTTTTAGTTAAATATTTAAAATTTAAAATTTGCGTTTTTGCTATTCACAAAATGCAACAATTTTGTGAAAACTGAAAAAAAGCGCATTTAAAATTAAAAAATTAAAACTTGTAAGGTTTACAAATCTAGATGCGTCCATTCTATAAAGAAAAATCTTTATTCGAAAATACTGCCACAAAGGACGACAGAGATCTTTTCCGATTTTAGCATTTAATTCCCTATACGCAGATGCATGGTAAACACTGGCCTTAAAATACATTGTTGCTGTTCGCTGCGCACGAATGGGACCCATATTGACTCATTCATACCTCTCATATGTAATATAATTTGCAGTCCAGCTAGTTAAAAATAAATCGTCAATGTAAATAAATTACTTCTACAGGGTGAGTCTGAAAGACACCAACCACGCCAGCAGGTGATCCCTTAGAAAAATATAAGACGAAAATGTAAGAACCACGTTTGCCGAAATTGATTATTAAGGGAGCTGTGCGCCCCTAAAATTCTGATTTTAAAATGCATTAAGATGAATATTTTAGAAACTACGTGCGACTAAGCGACTAATCGGCGAATAGTGTTTTGTATAGTGGAGATAGTTCACCTCGAGACACGTGGTTGGTAATAGCATCCCCTTACATTGGGGAATTGGGGGTTGCAACACTGTCTTTGCACGAAACGTGTTAGCAAACAATTGTAAGCGATTTATTGCATGAATTTATTAATCAGCATGACTACATTAACAAAAATGAGTAGACATATAAGGGGAGTTCTAGCTCACTCCTTATTTTCATCGAAATTTCGAGGTTTTTTTGCTTCAAAATCAAGGTTTTTGAGGTTAAATTTTAGGCTCTAAAATTTTTAAAACAGGAGCTACCAAAACAAGCAATTTTCCTCGAAAATAATGCAAATTTAAACAAAACCAAGCAACATTTTCAATTTTACCAAAAATACCGTGTCAATTTGTGCCACTTAGAAAACATCGAAATTTAAGCAAAAAATATATATATAATTAATTTTTTCTCTTTTCAAGCAATTTTTCACGTTTTCTAGAAACGTCGAATTTTGCAAGTGAGCAATCCAAATCAAGCAAATTAAGCTAAAAATTCAAATTAAAAGATAAAAATGAATATAATCCAATTTTTTAAAAATGAATACAGTATTATGCATGGTTTTTTCATTTTTCACTTCTTTTAAACCTTTATATGACACAAAAATTTTTAAATTTTAAATCATTTTCATCAATTATATTTGCACAGCGATCTGGTAAAGTAATTCTATACCTATCGTCTAGAATACAATTAATTTTTTACTGAATTTATATTCATAAATTCGATAATCTGTGACTTTATGCCATTTATCGATTTCTAGATCCTTTCGTTTAGCGAATTCGTATGAATTTTCCATCTTGTTGAGCAGAGCCTCCAATTGATTTGTGGTTTATTTAACCGGGGGGGGGGGGGGGGGGAATAAAAAAAATATTTTTTCATTCTCTTAAAAATTAATTTGCTAAATAAATAAAATTGAAAATATGCTCGAAATGGAAAATAATAACACATGCAAGCAATGTAAAACGTGTGACAAAGCATTAAATATTACAAGTTGTGCTCCACACAAACACACAACAGATAAACATTTGAACATCTGTAAAAAATGTTATAGTGAATATGCTAGTCGTAGTTATGAATTTAAAAAAAGAGAGAGAGAGAGTAATGTGCGAATGTGGAAAATATGTTTATAATACATCTCTCAAAAAGCATAAAAATAGTAAATTACACAATACATTATTAGATAATTTAAACGAAAAACAACATGATACGAAAATCAACATGATAATCATCCGACAAAAACATGTAAAGTAAAGTGTGTAATGAGAATAAATCTATAAAATTATTTTTCTTAGTGAAAATAGTTAGGACAAATATTCAATCTCATGTAAAAAATGTTCTAGTGATTATATGAAGAATTATCTCATAACAAGAAGTTAAAATACGGTTTCCCGGTAATTTAAGCACTTTTCGATTTATCCCGTATATCAGTTTTTACACTTTATTTATAAATGTTTATTTATTATAAATAGGTAAATATGGCGACAAACCATATAGCAGTTAAGCTGGGCGAGTACGGAAGTTAAAAATTATAGGTAGAAGATTTGAAATTAAATATTTGCATCATCTAAGGAAAGCAAATTTTATTATAGCTATTATAAAATGTATTATTGAAGAAGAAACTTAGCAAATTTGATATTTCTTATGTCAATATCAATGAATTATATAAGAAAGATAGAAAGAAATAGAAAATAATATTTCCATTCTCTAAAAATCTATTTATAAAACAAGATAAATAATTAAAAGAAATACTCCCACTTTCTAATAATATGTTTATAAAACAGGAGAAAAAGGAATTAAAATAAATATTGAAATAAAATATTTGAAATAAAAGCCAGTGGGTAAAAGAAGAAATCACAAAGAATATTTTTTTCAAATTGACCTTTGGCTGATACAAATATCAATGAATTATATCCCAAAGAAAGAAAGGAATGTCAGTGTTTCAGACTAATCCAGACATTTTACACTTAATTCACGAAATAAAACGCGTGCATAATACGCGATGAACAATTTATGAATCTACCTCCTGAACTACATGATGTAACACCGATAGCGCCCGCTGTAGTTTACACGCGCAAAGCGTCGTGTACATTCGTGAATTTAGGTAATTTATCATGACTGTTCAATGAAATCATTGTCCGTCTTTCATCATAGTATCATGTCCCATGTGATGTGGATTGCCTACCTGCCAGGCCACTCGCTTTCTGTTTTGTGTGATGTCGCCACGGATTTCTTGTGAACGGTTCACCTGAGAGTGTTAGGACAAGACGACCTTTTTGTGCTGATTAATAAATTCATGCAATAAATCGTTTACAATTGTTTGTTAACCCGATTCGTGTAAACACAGGGTTGCAAACCCCCACTACCCCAATGTAAGGGGATGCTATTACCAAACCACGTGTCTCGAGGTGAACTATCTCCACTATACAAAACACTATTCGCCGATTAGTCGCTTAGTCGCACGTAGTTTCTAAAATATTCATCTTAATGAATTTTAAAATCCGACTTTTGGGGCGCACAGCTCCCTTAATAATCAGTTTTGGAAAACGTGGTCTTACATTTTCGTCTTATATTTTCCTAAGGAATCACCTGCTGGCGTTTGTATTTCAGACTCATCCTGTATATTGCATTTGGTTCGAACGAATGAGTAATAAAATATCTCTAACCAAACCATATTTTCGTTTGTTGTTGAACATTTTCATTTACTGCGTATTAATGTAGTCCGATATATATTAAAGATAATCACAATCATATTCGTGGACGGACTCTATCCAGCAGCGACCGTTTCGTATGTTGTTATTCTTATTCTATACCAGTAATAGAAGATTTTTAATTCTGGTTTCGTATAGTTGCTGCGTGAGCTAACACATATTAGTGAAAGCATCTGCTTCTGTTAAGTGTAAGGATGTGCATCAAAGTAACTCTAGATTTATTTGACGTTCTCGATTTGTATATGCTGTTCACGGTAAAATGAGAACTTTTGAAAGCCCTGCCTAAGATCTGCTTGTTTGCACGTCGGGTGTTCTTTTCGCTTTATGTAAAATTATCATTGTCAGTGGTCTCATCGCTTTCTTCATGCGTTAGTCAAGCGAAACTGCAAAATTATTAGAAAAGTAAATATTTGTTTTTAATCTGTTAATTTTTACACTTCCACGCATCAATAAAACAGAAAGCGATAGAAATAATTTAAGTTATCACAAATGGCTACCTAACACTTTTTATTCGACGTTTACGTATAGAACTACTTTCCATCCATCGTTATAGGCTGTTCACGGTAAAGTAAGCACTTTTTAAGGATCTCAAAACAGGCATTAACCACTACTAAATATATCTTATTGCAGCCTCAGGCATTGAATTTTGAGGGCGGTGATATGTATACAGTTTGTTTATTGGTCACATTGAAATGTTTACATTAAAAAGCAGCAAGAAGATGGAAATTTGATGAAAGGAAAAATATTAGAAGGTCCGTAAAAAGTGCTCACTTTACCGTGAACAGCCTATACCAACGTTACTGGGCGCATGTCATTCGTTGCGCCCGTTAAAATATATGCAGGTAGGAGCAGTGACTTTCTTCTAAGGTTGATTTAGAAAGTCCTCACTTTATCGCGAACAGCCTTTATAAGTGTGTAACAATCTTGGCCAGTACCTCAGTAGCCTAAAGTGTAAAGGACTCCACAATTTCTATAACACTTTCCAAAGGATAGCTTATATAAAATTCTCAGCTCAACAAATTTTAAATCTAAGTACGTAGTATATATTTACTGAGTGCGGTAAACTGCCGAACTGCTAATAGGTATTGCCTACAGATAATTTTAACTGCCAACTGAACATAAGTGATCGAGTTCAAGGTTTGTTGCTTTTTATTCGGAACCGATATTTTGATACAAATGTACAAATTTGTAATATGCGCAAGTGCCGTAACATGTCCTTGAAGAAAGCCCTTCCTGGATTACATCACCATACGCGTTTAATGGAAAATTATCACGTCTGTACGACTCAAAAATGCGTGCAGACATAAACAAAAGAGTGCATAGCTGCCAAGAATGAAAACAGCAGAACGCATTGTTCCGAAGACGTAGTGGAATGTGAATTTACTCCGAATACGTCGATTGAAATCAACAATTTTCTGGAAGCCAGCATAGAATAACTTAAAAAAGGTCAATCTTAGATAACTTTTTTTTTTTTTTTTTTTTTAATTTATGAGAAACTATTTTGCAATATTGGTGAATTTATTTGGCACAATAACTTGAACCACATTTGCGGCGGAAGAGATAGCTCGGCAGAGAGGCGTATCTCTGGTGAAACGTTTGTTTTCAGACCTACTGAAAACAATCCTTTCTTGCATTTTCTTCTTTAATGACAACCATTTAATTTAAAAAAACGATTAACCTCTTTACCGTTAAGCATGTTTAATGCTCCCTTAAGAAATCGTACTGTTTAATCATTCCTAGTCAATATGTTATAAATATTTCCCATTATTCCGTTATTATAGCGTGTGTTTATCAGCTATTCAAAAGTCTTTAATAAATCACGACAGCAATAGGCGACAAGAAGTGTAATTTAGTATGTTCTGGTACAAGGGATCGGAGAGGTACTAAATTTATTCTATACATAATTATGTATATTCATATCTTATAAATTTATATACCTATATTATATATATTTAAATAAATAAATATTTCTAATATATATACACATATCTTATATATACATATCATATATATATATATATTTAAATACATATATTCCTATTTTATATATTTATATATACCTATCTTATATATGTTTAAATTTATATATTCCTATCTTATATATGTATATTTCTACCACGTGTATTAATTTATACCTATCTTATATATATTTAAACATATAAATATTCCTATTTTATAATATACCTATCTTATATATAATCTATATATTCCTATATTATGTATATATAATTAAATATATATTCTTATCTTGTATATATGTATATTGCTATCATATATATTATAGTACCTGCGTGTGTATTTCTGGGGCTAACGAGTATTTTTGGGGTTTCTCAAAGTGCTCCATAGCGCGAAGATGAATTGCGAATACGAAGGTCTGCCTTTGACCTCGACGACCATGGAGCCGCGACCTGCATCATCGCTAACTAAAGTTCTACATGAATGGTTGAGTCCTACACCAAAGGTAAAATTCACAAGTCCTGACATGGGGTAGATAGGATGTGACTAAGTTAAGAAATATTCAGAGTCCTACACAGTATGAAAGTATATTCTAAGTCATACGCAAGGCGGAATTAAGGTGACTAAATGGAAAAATATTCAGTCTTATCCGAGGCGATAGTATTCAAATTCCTACACAATGTTGAATTTTTTTCTAAGACCTACACAATATGAACATTTTTTCTAAGTCGTATATAGAGTGGAAATTTTTTTTTAAGTCCTGCAGTAAGTCAGAAATTTTCCAAGTCCTACAGTAGCGAAAAAGTTTACAATACATAGTAGTAGGAAATATTCCATGTTCAAAATAGGGTATAAAATTTTTCTAAGTTCACTGTGAGTAACAAAGTCCAAGTTGTGCATCGACCAATAGCGAAGCAAGGGGGGGGGGGGGGGACTGCTGTAGTTATAGGCACTTTTATTGCAAAGTGCAAATACAGTTTACCTAGGAAGTGATTGAATATACCGAGGAACCTGGATATATACTTTTTAAAGCGAAAGTGACAACAAATACTAGGCATGTAGGACATTTGTGTGCTCAGGAAAAGCATAATTTTTTCTGACCTTTGGTAGGTTAAGGAAGGTTAGGTTTTTTAGGCTTTAGTAGGTTAATTTATGTTAGTTTGACTGACAGTAATAATGTCTGTGTTGCGGATTGGTCTGGACTATACATTTGCTTGGTAAACTTGAGTTAACATGGTTGGTATGCTGGGTGATATGTTTTCCATTAAATCTGTCTTGCGATTGTTGGTGTATGTCGAATGGCGTGGACAGTATGCATGTGTGTAATGCTAATGCATGCTTGAGTTAGTGAAGTTAGATGGGCTGAAATGGTAGTCAATATAGTTGACTGTTATGATTGATCAGTAAGCCTGAGGTATGGTAGTTTATATGTCTTCTATTGTTAACAGTATGACTGAGGTATGCTTCGATTAGAGCTAATTATGTGGTTTGGGCTGTATGTTTTGGTTGGTATGGTTATATGCTGGGATGGTTAGTTGATATATTCAGATGGTATGGTATGTTGGGTTCTATACTTTCGATGTCACATAACTGAGGCAAGCTAATGTAATGTATTGGTGAAAGTAATTATACAACTGTTTTAGTACTCAGTACCATTGGGTTATCGATATGCTTGTTAAGTATGTTTGAGGTATGTTACCTGGTAGTTTGAAAGAGCAGCTATCAGTATGGATGGCTGAAATAATTAGCTGGTTTGTTGGTGGATATAGTGATTTATATTAATGTTTGGTGTGCTGGAGGGTTGTCACCTAGTATGTTATGGTTTGTGTGATTAATGGATGGCGTGGGTGGTATGAAATCAGTAGTTATGTTACATTGTATGAATACAATGTGATCATGACTGAAGTATGCTGGGGTTATGGTTGGTAAAGTATCAGTCCTGGTCTACAGGATTACTCATATTTTGTTTTGTATGTCTGAGTGTGGTGGTCAGCATTTTTATTGGTATGGATGGTTGGTATCAGGTGGATTGTTTGATGAGCGGTATGATATTTTGCTAGTGTATGCTGGAGTTACGATTTTTGATATATTTTTCTAATTTTTTTTGTGATTTTTCTTTGTTTTGTTGTATTGGAAAAAGGGTAGGTAAGGGTAGGGCTTGATTTTTAGGGATTTCTTAAAGAATATTTTATATATTTTTTCTTTCAAATTTTAAAATAATTTTAAAAATAATTTCGTAACAATACATTTTAGGGAAACTTTTAGGGAAAAAAGGTATTTTTAGGGAAAAAATGATTTCAAGGTGAAAATGATCGATTTTAAGAAAAAAGGGAAATTTTTAAGGAAATTTAGTTGTTTTTGAGGGAAAAAGGGAAATTGAAGATGGCGGCTAGAGCCCCCTGATGGCAACTTCTGAGGGGGGGGGAGGAATCCTGTTTTGCAGCAGGGCAAAATGGGAATTTTTAGGTGATTTTTGGGTAATATAATCGACTCTGAACAGATTTTTGGATAAAATAAGCGATTTTTGATGGCCTGTCAAAATCGCAATTTTTGTTTTGGTGTGTAGAAATAATAAAATCTAACTCACTCATCGAAATGAGATAATTCAAACTGAAATAAGATATCATCAGTTACTTCAAAGGACCTTAAAAATCACGCTATTAAATTTTTCCGCAATTTTAATTTCTAGCAATCTATGATTTTTTTGTAAAACAAGTTTTGCTGTATATCTCAAAATGAATTTATAAATTCCTTTTTAGTCACCCTTGTTAAATTTTTTGTAAATGAATTAATTTTTTGTAAATGAATTCGTTCATTTTATTTTTACTTCCCAAAAATACTAAAATGGCGATTTTGACATGCTGCGATGCAAGAACTATGCGATGTAATTTTTGTTTGCAAGGAAGGATAACTTGTAAGTAATATCCACAAGTTCAACAGCCTTTCGTACGAATATAGAATGATGAATTTTACAGTGACTAAAGGCCTTGAAATATCTGTTATCCGAGAGTGATTAAATCAAGGGGCTTGAGTTTGACCTCCCAGTGACCTATAGAGCGGCACGTTCTACTATACACTGGAATTTGACGGCTACCCCACGGTTCGATTCTAGGCCAACTCTAATCTTTTACCGATTTGCACTCGTCTTCCCGGATGTGATATTTTTATTTCCTGGACGGTCGAGAAGTTCGAATCAGGGCCAGCAAATGAATGATGATGATTGCGAGCTTGTTCCAGTGGTTGTGGATTTGTGGTGCACCAGATGGGTGCCAGCCTTAGAGTGGAATTTGACAGACGAAGGAGATACGCTGTAGAAAGGAAGGTACAGTCTATTGTAGGCGAGGGCGGGTGATATGGGTACGATTACAGGGCATAACCGATTCATCACCTCCCTTCCGATTTTAATACGCTGAGATAGAGTCATACGCTGTTCACGGTGAAGTGCTCACCTTTGAGGCACTAGCTACTTTTTTTCTTTCAGCCAATTTTTATCCTTTAACTTCCATCTAAAATAAATATTGCCATGTAAGTAATAAAGACAGTGTGTATATTCCACCACACTCTGAAGTTAACGTCTAAGACTAAAATAAAATATATTTTCTGACTATTATTCCACGTGAGAGGAGCTTTCAAAAGTGCTCAACATACAGTGAATATCCTATAGACTCACTTCTGTGCTGGTTGTAGCTCCAGTGTAACAACCACCATTTTCTCTCGACGAGAACTGACACATGTAATAGCAGGCAACGCTGTCATGTGAACAGCATGTTTCGCATATCCCCAGAAAAGAAAAATAATTCGGGGTGTGTTCAGGTCAGATTAAAATGTGGTCACACGTAGTCTTCCATTAAAAAAAAAATCACCCTTAAAACGTTTATCGATCCATTTGGTGTCCTAGGGCTCCGCAGTTGGACTGTGGCGAACTCTTATCTCGCTAGTGCTTCAGGATTCTCTAGAACTGTATCGTGTTGGAAGAAACGCGCCGGGACATCCCGGTGCAAACGCTATGGTCACAGGTTGTTTACACATAGTCCTGGTACATATCCAGTTCTGTGTAATGAAGCCATTTGAATTGCATAGTCCTAGTACATGTCCAGTTCTGTGTAATGAAGCCATTTGAATTGCATAGTCCTAGTACATATCCAGTTCTGTGTAATGAAGCCATTTGAATTGCATAGTCCTAGTACATGCCCAGTTCTGTGTAATGAAGCCATTTGAATTTCATAGTCCTAGTACATGTCCAGTTCTGTGTAATGAAGCCATTTGAATTGCATAGAGTACATATCCAGTTCTGTGTAATGAAGCCATTTGAATTGCATAGTCCTAGTACATGTCCAGTTCTGTGTAATGAAGCCATTTGAATTGCATAGTCCTAGTACATGTCCAGTTCTGTGTAATGAAGCCATTTGAATTGCATAGTAATACACGTAACAATTTCTGTTTGGTTTCAGAATTCTTGCAAAAGGGACGTCTATGCAGCCCTCCACACGTTCGTTGCCAAGGAAAACGATAGTCGTATCCACTGATGTAGCCGTACGTTCACGAGCTTTCTAAAGCTGCAGGCGCCACGGCGGGTGGGCGGTTAGCCTGCTCGCCTCCCACCAAGGTGATCCGGGTTAAGTACCCTGCCGGGTCACTCCGGACTTTCACGTGTGGGAGTCGTGAATGCCGTTGTACGGCGGGTTTTTCTCGGGGATCTCCCGTTTCCCCCGCCCGTTCATTCCGGCGCTGCTCCATACTAACCTCAATCACCCTCATCGGCTCTCAAGACCTCGATGTATGTCTTTTTTACATTTTGGTTTGTTATTATTTCGATGAATATTCGTTGCCGAATCAGGAGTTTCTGTGACACACAAGTATAAAATATTTTAAAATAAAATATATTAATTTATACAATATTATGTATGCCTCATTAAAAAATAAATGCCTTACTTGGTGTATCTGAAATATTTTATCGCATTGTATTTAACTGTAGATTTAGTTAAACCGCCATAATTCAACGTATTCTATTTCAATAGCACTCGACAGACGACCGTCTCCATTGTGCAGTGGGTAACGTTATTTATTCCTTCTTCACTGGGGGACCCGAGTTTAAATGCCTGCAACACTCCGAATTTTTTTTTCTTCAAGCAATTGGTGGATGTGATTCACAAGCCCGTACTGTGGAACGCAGTGGAAAATCACCGCAGATTCATGCTTAGTCGTCGGCGCGATGAGGTCGTTATCACAGTGGTGTTGACTAGGATCCCAACAAGCCTGGTGCTCCCTATTAACCTTATAATACTACCAAAGATAATACAAACCAAAGCAAACATTTAGGAGTATAAACTCTCATTCACAGGAAAAGGTTCGGAGAGCACATACTGTGTAGAGCTGTTGGCCATCTTCAATTTATCAAAAACCAAAATATAATTTGGATGTGTAGCTAGCTTCATTGTCTTGGATTGTTACTTGTTGCACCAATTCACGTCTGTACCTTGATAATTTAAATGAAATTAACAACAACGTGGTCATGATTATTGTAGCATATTTATTGTAGGGCAGATTGTCTCTAGTTGATTTTCGTACACTGCGAAGAGATTAATTGTTTTTCTACTTCTCCCCAGCAACGTTACCAAATACATTTTATACTCATAATAAGTTACCGAATTTGAGTCCAAATTATTTCGACCAAAGTGACCTTGCCTGCAGATTATTGCCGCGTTTATAAATTAGGAATATTTCCTTTCAAGCAATGATTTTTATTAGGTTCTTTTCAGTTAAGATTTCTATAACGTTATAGTATAGTCATCTACTTAGCACACATATAACCTGTAAACTTTTCGCACTAGAACGATATGTGTGACACTATTGGGAAGACTTCGGTGCATCCCTCAAGACCACAATCTCCAGAGTTAATTCATTTATGTTCGTGCACCACTTCAAGCGCAATCACAATTAAGTTTCCGACCTTCCTGAATTCAAACATTACTTCCCTGACTATTTTCCTACCTTACGCAAATCAGATTTTCCTGTCTCGCCAGCAGGAACACACCACACCACACGTTGGCTTCGAGTACAAGATTTATTCATCATTGTTAACATTTCTGAAAATGAGATACGCGCTTAGTGCAGAACTGTCGCGGTTGTGTAGTGGTTAGACTTTTTTGTTAATTTATTTTACTAGCCCTACTTAGCAGTGCAGCCATCCAGGGTGTCCAACTATATCACGACTACTGCAATTTAATAAACAGTATATTAGTTACATAGATTCACTTTTTTTTTTTGTGGGAGGGCAGCTGTCGGTTTGGGCTCCCGTAATTTAAGCTACAAATTCTATTTGAACTATTCTGCCCCGACCGAGACAACTCCCCGACGGGTATCCTTCGACTAGTGGTTAGACTACTCGCCTCCCACCTGGGCGAACCAGGCTCGATTCCCGGCGGACCCGCTCCTGGGTTTTCACATGTGGAGGGTTGTGCTGGACGATGCCGCTGGTCGGCGGGTTTTCTCGGGGATCTCCCGCTCGCCCCCTGCCGACCTCCCGTGCCGCAGTCGTTGGCACGCCGCCACGCGGGTCTGGGGTGCGGGAGGTTCTGGGTTCAAATCCCACGTGAGGCATGGATGTTAGCTTAAGTTAGGTTATAAGTTGGTTTGTAGGCCGTCCCAGGCACAACACCGGATAACGTTGGTAAGACCTTTCCAATTCCAATTCCAATTTTCCGCTTCCCCCGCCCTTGAATTCCGGCGCCGCTCCATACCCACCTCGCTTCACCCTCATCGGCTCTCAAGACTTCGATGTTAAGGGTATTACGTACCTGCTCGTCCAAGGTCAAGAAGCGAGGGAGCGATACGGGCGACACTAACACGCACGCCTAGTGCCTCATCGCTCATATGCGCAAGGCGTGCAGTGTTTCCGCCGTAACGCTGTACTGTGCAACTTAGATATGTCAAATAGAGGTTTTATTACACGCGATGAAAGACCACAGATTAAACACGTCCGAATCGTCGTGCTTTTCTCTTGCCGCTTACGGAAACTGCATAGGCAAGCTTTAAAAAATGTTATATTTGACCACTCTCACGAATTTTCTCCTCCAAGAATACAATAAATATGACAAAAGCAAAACGATAGGAATATGTAATAGTTCTTTTATCCATTCTGTCAAAAATTTGCATTTTGAGGACTTTTATTTACCGAGATACGCGTTTGCATGCAAAGGACTATTACACAGAAAATATTACCGTACATAATCCCCTTAAGAGTAGCCCAAATCTCTTCACTCGCTCACTCTCTGTGTAGACGTCAGCTATTCCTGCCTGCAATTTCTTTTGTGCTGAAGTGACGCCAAGTGACGTATTTATTAAGAGTCTCTACGCACAATATAATAATTCAAAAGTAATATGCCGAAATATCTCCGAGAAATGAGGCTAATGTTGCTAACAAGTAATGGCTGGTGATCCATTAGAGGTGGTACGGTACGCCTCTGGGTAAGAAAGTAATTCTCATTACTCCTGGTCCTAAAATTTTGTACAGGCTGTTCACGGTAAAGTGAGCTCTCTTTAAGGCTCTGCTAAGTTTCAGTAAATTTCTATCTTGCCACCACTTTTCAATATGAATATTGTTATGTGGCTAATAAACACAGTGTATACATTTCACCACCCTCAAATGTAAACGTCTGAGGCTGAAATAAAATATATTTATTAGTGGTCAATACCTGTTGGGAGGGCCTTAAAAAGTACTCACTTTACGGTAAATAGCCTATAAATATGACATTAATCGAGCGAAGAAATGACGAACCAGCCGTATCCAAGCCGTACCTGGAGAAAGCCGATGGCGACGAATATGTCGAGTCATTCCTCTTTCGACCCTGGTGCATGACGAGGGTGAATTGATAACATATGAGGAAATTAACATTTTGGAACATTTGTCACATCATTTACTTATTAGTCTGTGCCTTGTGACTGCGCGATAAAGAGTATACGCTGTTTACGATAAAGTGAGCACTTTTTAAGGCCCTGCTAAATTTTTCCTTTCAATTAATTTATACCTTTCCGCCACTTTTTAATGTAAACATTGCAATATGACTAATAAACACAGTATATACATTTCATCACTCTCAATAGCTAACGTCTGAGACTGCAATAAAATATATTTATTATGGGTTAGTGCCTTTTGTGAGGGCCTTAGAAAGTGCTCGCTTTACCGTGAATAGCCTATATGAGCTTTTAACCCACTGATTTTATAATGTTTGAAACCTGCTGATAGCGTACAGTGTTAAATGAACTCGTTTGCCACATGCCACATTGCTAAATGAGTTGAGTTATACATTCTTCGTCTCAATCACAATTTTTACTTAACCAGAAATTAATATAATCTTATCATAATTTATGTACTGCTATCGACGGATAACAAGTCCTGACGCAAGCGCATACCGAGAATATCATAAATGTGATAAAATGGATCTTATTCATCACATTATTTTATATGCATATGCCGTAACTTCAAGTCGTGACTAAAAAAACGCTGAAATATCATCTTAATGATGCCGCATACATTCAAGTTGTTAACATTATTAATGGCGTTCTGATTGCGCTTGTTCTCGAGTGATGTGCTAAATATTTTAGAGCTTTCTCTTTCACACGTGTCTACACTCAAGGTATCTTCCGACCTCAACAGCGTTTCAGTTCTGCACTTCTCACACGTAAATTAAAAGGAATTGTCTTGGCAGTCAACGTGGTTGCCCTAGCTTGCGATAATTTTCAAGCAATATTTTGCCGCCATAATGTAGGGAGACGTAAATCAAACCAAAATTTTAATAAGGAATTCTACTGCATAAATAACTTCCCCGTCCTCACGTCAGATCTACCAACATTACTACAATACAGGGGCTTGTGGTGAGCCGTTGCAAGGCGAGCTGGCGTTAGCTCTGTGCTGTACCTTGTTGGTTGCAAGTTTACACTTCCACCAGCAACACGTAGCTCGGCAGCTGACGTCACAGGACGAGTGAAAATGGGTCCCTTGATGCTCGCTCGTGAGTGGTCGGGATGGACTCAAGTTTCCCCATGTTGCACGGTGGTTACCGGCCCCTGCTGCGTGCACCGAGAATGTACAGCACTGAGCAAGATCTGCTTACCTTGCAACACGTCACCATACACCACTGCTACGATGTCAACTTTATAATAAATGCATAGCACGACGCTTGGTTTACATTGGCGCAAGAAGCGTATACGCGGTTCACGGTAAAGTGAGCACTTTTGAAAGTCCTGCTTAAGATCTACTTGTATGCACGATGTGTGTTATTCCACCGTATGTAAAATTAACATTGCCGTGGGCCTCATCACTTTATTCATGCGTTGGTCAAGTGAAATCTTGAAATTATTAGAAAAGTCAGTATTGTACCTTCCCGTCAGAATAAATGAGTGACGGAAAAAATTTAAGTCCCCTTCGGCTATCTTCGGCTTTTGACAAGACGTATCGCCTTGGCTCCTAGGCAACAAGCTACACATAACTACTACTATAACTATAACTATAACGCATTTAATTGGATGAAGCAACTCGTACTGCGATTTATGAAGTTAATGCAAAAACAGAATATCTCACATAAACTCCTCACTGGAAGTTCATGTCTCACGCGCAAACAAGTAACACTTAGAGGAATAAACAACCAATTATAAAGGCGAGCTGAGCTACAGTGTTGTGCAACATAGCTTGACCTGAGATATTTTAGCGGAATTACCTCGCATGAGCTCCACACTAAACGTTCGCGAGTCGTGCAAGCAGGTAACACTTAGCAAAAAGAAAACCAATCATAAAGGCGAGCGGAGCTACAGTGTTGTGGAATATAGCTTGTCTCGAGGTATGTAAGCAACATACGATGCTTCAAACAATGAAATAGTAAACGTATGTGAAATGACTATAATTACATATAACTGTACAAGAGAAATGCATAATTCCTATGTTAATAAATAAAATAAACCCTTTTCTTTGTGAGACGTTAAGTAGTTATAATATTTGTATTTTATTTACGATACACAGAAATGAATTTCCTGCTGTCGTACGCATTTGCGAAAACCAAATATATAAAACTTTAGCCTAATATATGCCTATATTAATCAGTAAATAAAGCCACTGAACATTAATTAAACAATCGGCGCATGTTGCAGATGTAATTATTGTATGCGCACATCAAGAATGTTTCTCTTGCAACTAGCCGCTGTCCTATTTAACCGGGCCAATTTCTACCCTGCCAAATGAAATCCTTACGTAGGATTCTTATTAAATACTGTAGCCGGAATATGTCTGTGCACGTCTGAGTGCGCGGAACGTGTTAAACGGATCAAGGGGAAGGGGGGGGGGGGATGAGCTATCGGTTATTGTACTATCGGGCTGTTCCACAAACATCAGTTACGTCGGACAATGCAGTTAAGGCAATATAGGACGAAGGACGCCCGCAGGGGCACAGGAAATTTATCCTCAGTGTTACAAAATTGCACTTGACCGTGATATTTATATAAAACCACACATAGAAAAATTACACAACTGGAAAACTACTTAGTTTTTAACACTCAGTGCAATTTCGCGTGAATAATTTGTACGTTCAGTTTATCAAAGTATAACGAAACAGTAATTTCAGGCCAGCGTTTTTCTTTTGAAACTATACAAAAGGTTTTATATCTTTATTCGCACAAGGTCGCAAACATGGGTGTTTTGACTCATAGTAGACTGACCCGCACTGTAAATAATACATAGCCTACGTACAGTGCTCATAAAACAAGAAATAAAATTACAATCTACAGCAAAATGTACATCTACTTCACAAATTCCACCAAATGAATCTGCGTGTAAGCATTCTTGCCGTGCTAAATGGTAGCTTATGTGAAATTGTGGTCTACATACGCCTAGGTGTTCAAATTAAAAAGCTCACGAAAATCACATTAAACATTTAGATGTTATGTAAAAAGGTGTTAATTATCTTGTCGGTTTATGCATTGTTTCTATAATTCCGATTCACGTGCAACATTAATGCCACCTGTACAGATGTTTTTCCAAATAACGCTAGCTTCAGCAGACATAGTATCCAATATTAAAATATTGTTGTAGCATTTATGATACAGTTATTTGTAATAACTTAACAGACCGTAATAAACGTTTGTCTGTAATTTATGCCAGTAAATGTTATTCCAAATGCAATGTTCATTAAGAGAAGATATTTCCTTGATTATGAAACAAAGAATGTGCAAATGTGTAATCCTATTTGAAAGACATTATAAACTAAAACATTAACAGTTAAAAATGATATGCCTTTCAAATTATTAGACAAACAGATTAAAAACTAACGCTATCATTATAGCAATAGGTAAAATTAGCTTCTTGTTGTTGTTGAAGTTAAGGCCACACATATTTACTCAAGAAGTTGTAGGTTCGATTTCTAATTGTAACGTATTTATTCAAATATAATCTATACTACTAAATAAAATAGTAGTATCTGTCTGAAATTTTCGAATTTTTCACTTTTAATTATTTTTTATATAGTAAGCCATATAAAATGTTAATTTTTTTCATGTCTGTCTGTCCGAACGTATTTAACTCAAAAATCACTTAACGTGTTGACATCAAATGTAAACGGTATATTGACAATAACCCCAGGACCAACGTAGCCTTCGTTTCATTGAAATATCTCAAATGGTCCCGGCAAAAATTATGATCAGGGATGTAAATAGGTACTGGATTAAAATTTTCTTATGATTATTGCAAACAAAACCATAGTTAAAAAATTTTTTTTTTTTTCCTCATTTCTCCTTTCGTTCTTGTCTATGGGCTGTAAACTTTTCCTTCCAAAAAAGCCGTAGTGGTCCAGTGGCTAGAGTTATTCCAAGTGAGGCCGCAGTAGCTCAGTAGTTAGAGCACCCAATAGTGGGGCTGCAGTAGCTCAATGGGTAGAGAACCCAATGGTGGGGCCCGCAGTAGCCCAGTTGCTAGAGCACCCAATAGTGAGGCCTCAGCTGTTCAGGGGCTAGAGCACCCAATAGTGTAGCCGCAGTATCTCAGTTTCTAGAGAACCCAATAAAAAAAGTTACCAGATCAATTCAAAGTCCTAAATATCATGCTAACATAAAACATGTGCGAATCGATGGCAGGGTGTAATTTAATAACTCCATTAATCCGAAAAGAAGAAATATTATGATTTTGAACATAAAACCTTCAATGAAACTATAGTGGGCTTTATTTAAATAACTTAAAAAACAATCATGCGAACGAAGTCGAACAGGTCAGCTAGTATAAAATATAATCTTTGTATTATATGCGTGGTATAAATAAATTTACGTTTGAAGGTGTGTTAAATATATATATATATCTAAATTCATAATCTAAATTCATATATATATATATATGAATTTAGATTCGAAATTTACAAATATGACTGAATTAGAGGTTTAACTGTAATGTTAAATATCTATATATTGCAAGCCCACTTAGTAGGTTAATGTATTCATTATAAGAAAAGGCAAGTATTCTTTTGGTCACTAGTTTTTAAGGTTTTACTTGTAAAAGTACCGTAAAATGCACACACATTTCCTAATTTACAGCACTGATATTTTTATTCCGCGACAACTTTTTTCTCGTAGTACTCCTATTGGAAGTGACTTTTCCCAAGAAAGGTTGACTCCTACTGAAAAGCATAAATCACACCCTTGTTCTACCCGGGACTCAACACTCAACCGACTGCGCCACAGAAGGCAGCCAATATGTCAACCGGAACACTGCCAGTGGTTATAGGAGTGAACAAAAAACAGCTTATTTCATTGGAGATAGTTTCTAGGTTACAATTTAAGTAATATATTAATTAATTGTTCCACATTGTACCTATGATTCACTGCCACGTTGGTTGGTATGCTCTTACTTATATTTGAGCTAAGTTAAATGCAGAAACTGCGGGCACAATTTTGAACATTGTTTTAAAACATTTATAGTATAGCTTAACGTTCAAACATCACTCTCTTCTTTAGAATAAAAAAATTTAAAATAAAAATATATCCCTATTCTTTTCTCAGTTATATTTTGTGTTTTTGTATAGCAGACTGTAATAAATATTCCTTAATCATTTAATAGAACATTATTATAACATAAATTATTTTAATTTTATTATTCATTATTAGAATACAGTTATTCGCTGCACTGTATTGTGATTTATGATATCGACAAGAGACACAATTCAACAATTCTGTCATCAAAAATATCGTGCCAACAACGATGGAAACATTACAAAATTTCATTCGGCATTGGCTAGATAGATGACAGATCTGTACGAATTTGTGTTATTATTTGCATGATTTTTGAAATTTTTTAAAAGTTAAACTGCTCTGCTGTAAAATGAGTTCAATTTGGCTTAGCATTATGTTGTCTCAAGCCCCTCGATGTTTGCAAATTTTGTGAACAAATGTTAACTGGAGTAATGCATTCCTGTTGAGATATTTCTTATGCCGCGCCGTAAACTTTCAAATCAAATATTTATATCCTCCACTCATCCCCATTTTAATGGTGAAGGATATGATGAAAATGTGGAAAAGGAAAAAGTAATCTGTTGATGCATCAAATCACAGAAAAAATTCCATCTCCATCGTTGTTAGTTTTATCTAACATGTTTTTAATTCGATAATATTTGTAATATTTTAATAAAAAAATTGGACTCAATAATAGAAAACCAATTGTATTATATCGAACAATACACGCAGATGGTAAAGAAATCCTCCAGCACACACTGTCACATGAGCACTGCTATCTGTTGTCGCCAGCAAAAAGTCTCAGTGTCCGGTTTTGCATGTGCTGTTACTCAAGACAAAATACCAAATGTATTTATGTCCGCGTGAATACTTCCGGGATGCAATCTTGTCGCTCAACTAGAGACCGGACCGTGCCGAGCCGCAGTCTAGGGAATAAGATTGGTCTTGTGCACAGACGTTTTCCGGTAACAGTAGATAAGTCTATATTTGTAGCCATTTTGGAAGACAGCGCTACCTCAAATATAATGCTTATATAGTATTTCTCAGAAATTTTTCAACCGATTTGGCGTCAGTGAAAGTAATGAGAACATTAAAAAGCTTTATATAATTATATTTCTAATGTAGTAACCACTAAATACTGCATTTTGATGCATATGTTCAAGTATAACTTTGCATGTAGTAGTATACAAACGGGCAATGTAATAGAGGCTTGGAGCTGCGCACAAGGGAACTAGGCGACCCCATCATTGTTGACGCCATATGGGAAAATGTCCGATTTTTCTCGTTTTCCCCCCTAAAATTTCCCATTTTCCTTCGGGCCAGTGGTGGCCATCTTGGATCCCAACCTCCTGCTCTGTCAATCCGCTGCCAGGGTGTTGAGATCCTTTCACCTAGCGTCTTGGTAGGTGCTGAGTCTCAAGCTCTGTAATTCCTTTCGGGATCTGCCAACCTAGCATCGTAATGCGGTACCTAATACCAGCATCAGCTTACATGTTCGCGAGACCTAAGTGCACATATAAGCATAGTTGACTGTAATTTCTGCACCACATAAGATATAACTGTCAAATTCATAACACAGGCCGCACCCCCGACAATGAAAAGTGTCACAAGGCTATGTACACCTCATGTCTACATATAACCATAGTTGGCTGTAATTTCGGAGCCATGCAAGATATAATTGTCAGATTCATAACATAGGAATCACTCACGACGACAAGAAGGATCGCATGGTCAATTATACCCTGCATCTACTTATAAGTATAGATGGCTGTGATTTCCAATCTCTGTAAGATAAAGTCAACAAATCCATAACATAAACATCATTAACGACAACGAGAAGGGTCCCAGGGCCAAGTATAATCCTATGTCTACTTATAAACATAGGTGCCTGTAATTCCCATAACATTTTTTTATAGTTTTCAAACTCAAACACAGGTTTCACCACTGACGACGAGAATTTTCGAAGGGCTGAGTAAAACCATATGTATACTTATAAGCCCTGTGAACTGTAATTTCCATAACATGTAAGAAATAGTTTTGAAATTCAAACATGGTCCTCAACCCCGGCAATGAGAAGTATCGAAGGGCTGAGTATCCGCTGTGTTTAATTACAAGCATAGTTAGCTATAAGTACCAAACTGCATAAGTAATGGTTGCCAAATGTATGACATAGGCACAATCCACAACGACGAGAAGGTTCGCAGGTACAAGTATACCCGATGTCTACTAATAAGCATAAAGGGCTGTAATTTCCGAAATGTGTAAGATGTGATTGCCAATTGAATAACATAGACAGGGTCGCAGGGTCAAGTATACCCAATGTCTACTTATAATCATAGATGGGTGTAATGTCCGAAACACATAAGCTGTAGTTGCCAAACTCCAATAAATCATTTTCTAATTAGTTTTAAATGGTTTTTAATAATTTATAGGACATTTTTCTTAATACATTTTTTTAACGATTTTAAAATATTTTATATAATTTTTAAAATAATGTTTCAATACTTTTAGTTATATGATTTTTATAATTAAAATTTATCTAATTTTTTTAAATTTTGTCATTTATTTTTTAGTACTTTTTTGAATTTTTTGGGTCAACCAGCAAAGGCCAAGTTCAAAGATCCTGAGTCCTGCTCTCCTGACCCCGGGGTCTCGAATCCCGATCACTTGGGTCGATGATCCCTGACACTGGGTCGCTGATCCGGCTCCCTGATCTTACCCATGGTCACGGATCCTCTTGAGAAAACAAGAATTATTGGGGGGGGGGGGGGGATGAGAAATGTTTAAGGAAAAAGGAAAAAAATGTAGGGACATTTAATAGGGAAGAAAGGGAAATTTTGAGGGCGAAATGGACAAAAGGGAAATTCCAACAAGGTGGCGGGCGGTTCCTCCTCTCCTATCACCCCTCCCTTTGAGCCAAAGTTTTTTTTATATAGCTACTGCTAGCAACATTACAAAATAAATTGCTATTGTGAATTTATTCCTTTTCTGACTTGTACAACTAAATATAATAAACGGAGAATAAAGGGTTATAAAATAGCACAAATTTTGATAAATCAATAAAAAAATGCTAAACAATCACTGAGAAATGACGCTTGAGTGGATCAGAATGGGCATCCCTGTACGACATTCTGTAACTCTGGCTTAGTATCATTTCATTTGACTGCATGTCATATTAATAATCTTTAAAACGTAACTCCACTCCCCCAACCCTCAGTATAACATCTACGATTTTGGAAGACAGATTTTGGTAGATGTGTTATAAAGAAAATTCTATTCTCTATCTCTATTTGCGTATTTCTTACAGACACTGAATACAGTCATCTAACGGTTGAACTTTCGGTTCTTGGTCAACCAATTTGGGCTCAAACTTAGAACATGCTATACTTTATCCCTCAAGGAAGGTAATTCTTAGAATAAATATTTATTTAGTAAATATTTATATGCGTGAATGTTTCGTGTGTGAGACAGTCCAAGATAACGCAAGTATCAAATTGGGATATATTTTAGTTATTTTGCAGTTGTGGGATTGACAACGATCTATAACTCTCTCTCTCTCTCTCTCTCTCTCTCTCTCTATCTCTGTCTATATATATATGTAATGTTTGACTATCATGTTTGTAATCACAATATGACAAATTATTAAAACCCCACAGTGGCTAGCATTCGCATAACATGGCGTCAAATATTGAGAGACCAATTGCTAGAAGGCACACTTACACATGTATTCACGAATCAGTTAAGGGGCTGGTGAGTGTGGTATCTTCCAGCCACTAAGTGTTTCAAATTGGCTTACTTAACATTACTAGCACGAATCGCCAATGGAGGCAGTTGGATGAGAAACCACATCATGACAAAATACGCCGAGTTGAACTGTCCAGCTTAGATGTAACGGTACTATAAGCTGTTCACGCCAAAGTGAGTTCTTTACACGTTTCGTAATGGTGCTATAACACACACATGGAACATCCACGCACTTTTATTTAACTTCAGTTCGTACATAATTGAAAATAAAACCTGAGTTACGACTCAATACGTAATCTTTATTGAGATTTTGATGCATACATCCATATATTAAATGCAACAGGCATCAAGAAGTGCTCACTTTAATGCAAAACATTTATTTAATGCGAATATTTTCCTTCGAAATATATCTAGTAGCTCGCTGCATGTGTTCTATTTATTTTATTACTTTTTTAAAGGTGAATGTTTTGAGTATTTTTTAATTACCGTAGATCTTTCAAGAGACTATAATCACACCCGCAGATAATACTGTAGTAATTTCGTCTTATAAAACTTTAATAATCAATAACTATTTCCTGTAGTTCAAATCTGGTTAAGACATGTCGGGTAATCATCACTTGCATATAAATAGGCTTTTACTTTATGAACGGAACAAAGCAGGAACAGGAAAACTGCGCGGAAATATTTTGAAGACAAGCTAAACTTCACACACTTATATCCACCTTTGAATTGGATTATAGTTAATAAGGCTCACTCAAGAATGTGTGAAGCTAATACGAAACTTGCAATAAAAGACTTTTGGGATCACGTACTGTGTGTTTTGGTGTTATATTGGAAACTTACTGGAGAAGCACACTGTGAATATACAGTAATTGATCCAGTATTCATTGGACTGTGAAGTCTAGACTTCAGACCGTTGATTTCGACACATTTCATGGTCTCTAATTATCTTACGTATGAAAACATTATTTTACATTATGTATAATTTAATGTTTTTAGTTATTATCACTTTATGTTTTCAAAGATCTCGTGTGTGTTGGCAAGGGGATTTATAATGTAATACCTAATTAAAAATTAAAAATTATGCATGATTTGGAAGTAGTTTTTTTTTTCAGTGTTTCAGTGTGGTCTGTTCAAATTTATCATTTACTATTTGTTTCTCAGATGTGGTAAAGTCTATTTCATAATTCCGATGGTTTTCACCGCTAATTTACTTAAACTGTAATACATATAA